>PVIU01023004.1:0-28275 GCA_004026605.1 Ondatra zibethicus | reverse complement strand
GCACCATCCATCCCCTACCCTCTACCCCCACCTTCTATCTGCACCCTCCATCCCCTACCCTCCACCCCCTACCCTCCATCCTCCACCCCCAAGCACTGCGATTACAGGCAGCTCTGTTACACGCCAGGTTTTTACTGGGTTTCTGGGAATTTGAAGTCAAATCCTCCTGCTTGCATAGCAAGTGCTCTTAGCCTCTGGGCCATCTCTCCAGCACCCCTACCCTTCCCCACATGTGGGCTTTTGAGTCAGGTTTTTCTCCAAATATTGTGTTATTTAGGAATTTATTGTTACTCAGGGTGTTTTGTAAGTGAATTTGTTGTTTTAAGTCAGGATCTTACTTATTAGGAAACCCGGGCTACTCCCAAGCTCACAATCCCCCGTCTCAACTCTCCCAGGAGTGTACTACCACACTGCCTTCCTGTGGACTTACCTTTGATGTTGTCTCAGAGAGGGCTAAAGACCTACCTACAAATCCCCATGTTTTCTCTTTTTAGCCCACTGTTATCAGACTCTCTTTACATAGAGATCGTCACCCACACAGTCTTAAGTCCAGAAGAAAGACACAATATGTTGACCATTCCCATTTTGAGATGTCCCTTAGCACATAGCACTGAGTTTCCTCTTCAGTCTTTCTCTTTCCTATGTAACTGACTCACGGCTGAATTTTGAAGTGCCTGTATATATGTATACATCCCCTGTTCTTCACTGATGGTCCCAAACTTAGAAGATTTGAGTACATTAAAGATATCTGATATCCCATCAGGGAGGAACAAGGTGTGTATACATAGATACAGGCACTTCAGAATATATATAGATTTAGTTGAGTCATCAGTATTTAGTGACTTCAAGTGTGTCCTTCCCAGTGTTCCTGTATTCTAGACTCCACATGACACCCCCGCTATCTGCCAGCCTAAGTGGATGCTGTGACTGGCACAGAGCCACACCGGTTGGAGATTCACTAGGCACTTCGGCTTTAAGGGTCATCCCTGAGAGCTAGACCCTTCCACCACCTCAGCTGAGACCTGGAATACTCGAGATGGCCAGAGCCCCGGTGTGTCCCTGAGGCTAGGCCGTGCAGCGCCAGGACCCAGACAGCAGACATGGGGTCAGGTTCTAGCTCTTACTCAATCTCTGGGACTGAAAGAAGAACACTTGAATTTTTCTGTACATGGCACAGAAATTTTTCTGTGGCATGGGAAATCAAAACAACCACAAATGTTTTTTAAAAATTCCATCCTCCAGATGAGAACTGGATGCTCTTTTTATATTTGTTTTTGTTTTGTTCTGTTTAATTAACAACTTTTTTTTCATTTTACATACCAACTCCAGTTCCCCCTCCTTCCCCTTCTCCTACCCCCCCCCATATCTTCACCTTCCCATTCCCCATCCAGTCCTCAGAGGGTGTAAGGCCTCTCTTGGGGAGTCAACAATGTCTGGCATACCAAGTTGAGGCAGGGCCAAGCTCCTACCCCTGTAGCAAGTCTGAACAAGGCATCCCTCCATAGGGAATGGGCTCCAAAAAGCCAGTCCATGCACCCAGATCAAGTTCTGGTCCCACTGCTAGTCCCCCCTCCCCCACCAACAGATCAAGCCACATAATGTTCCCCACATTCAGAGGGCCTAGTTCTGTTCCCCAGCTGTCAGTCCATAGCTATGAGTTCCCACTAGCTTGGGTCAGCTGTCTCTGTGGTTTTCCCCATCATGATCTTGACCCCTCCACCCCCCACCTTGCTCATCTGATCTGGAAGGGTGTTCATGAGTAACCCAGGGCTAGCTGCCTCCAAGCACCCATATTACTCTAAACCACATCATTGCAGGGGGTCAGTTGAGCTGGTCAGGGAATACTAGCCTAAGAGGAGAGAACTCAAGCTAGTCTCTGGTTCAGGTTGAACTCTGACCCTTTGAATCAGCAATATGAGCTTTTTTTTTAAAATTCTTGATCTTTGTTTTTAGCCGATCACAGAAAAAAATGCAGATGGTTTCCAACATTTCCTTCTTCGCCATGTTTGTCATGTACTTCCTGACCGCCATCTTTGGGTACTTAACGTTCTATGGTAAGCTACTTCCACTCTTGTGTACCTGTCTGTATTTAAAAATAACAGGAAAAACCAATACCGAAGTAGCTTCGCATTGAAGCCAGAGAGTGCCGCACAAGGGTCAGTGTCTTCTGTTTTGTTTCATTTTGGCTTTTTCTCATAGCAAAAGGCGATGGGTTCCCCCCATATTTGTTCAGGCCGCATGCTAGAATAATCAGTGGAAAATAATATCAGTTATTTTCCTGTGGAGCTTTTTCTTCTTCAGGGAGATTGCCTTTTAGAAAGATGCCATCTTAGGAAAATTTAAAACGACATCACCGAAGGCTTTCCTACTTGACACTGAAAATTGGGTCAGATTCCATTAATAGGAGAGAGAGAGGGAGATGCTGGAAGTGGGAAAAGGCCCAGCCCACACTCATGACACTCAATGTTAATTAAAAATAAAGCAGCTAATTGTTCGCCGGAACTTGGTGCCCTGCAGAGACAGGAAGCAATAGCACAGAAAAGAAGTAAGAGTTGAGAAACAAAGTGTGTCCCATTTGTGCTGCTGACCCTGTCGGGATAATTTGTGACTTTTCCGTTCTCATCCGATGACCCTGCAGCTCTGCTTAACCCTTCCATGAGTGTCACAGTTTGAGAACTATTTAAGTAGATTTTTTACTATCTTTTCTATTAAATGCTGCTTTAGGATTCTCCCCTCACCATAAAAATAAATAAAATTTAAACACATTTACAGATTAATTCAGCTTGGAGAAAGGGTGTTGATTTCATAAGCAATAGGGGACAGCATTGCCAAACTCCTTTCATTTTTATAGAAATGCTGTCAGGAGGTTCATGCATCGCATGGCTGGTGGGTAAGGGGAGAGAGAAGAGAGCTCGGGTTACCTTGCTCAAGTTATGAGTCTTCTTTGTAAGTTCATTTTGTCGTCTGTAGTAGAACACTGGGTCCTTCTATATGATCAGTGGGTTATTTAAAGATGGCTATGCATTTTGAGTGAAGAAAATTAGATCTAATAAATTTTTATTACAACCTCCAGTCCTGTTTCAGAAACTGACCCCAAGATCTTTGAGACTGGCTGAAGTCTGAATTACTTGCCCACCACCTTGAGACAGGTGCAGTGAGGGAGGCCCCGAAAGAGAGTCATGAGGGGTAGGCGCTTGTCAAAAGAGTGAGTTTTGCTCGGCCTTCCAAGGCTTCTGTTACAGCGGCAGCAGCCTTTGAAATAACGCTTTCTACAGTTGTAAGTTGAGGAAAATCAAAGGAGCCCATACACTAAAGGCCATTTTGTGAGAGCAATGAACGTAAGCAGGAAGGGTTCTTTGCTGAAGGTGTCTGAGTTGGCTTACCGGTACTCTGCTGCTTGGTCCCGGAAGATGAGTTACAGAGAGCAAGTTGGAAGGAGAGGTGTTTGTGTGGCCCATAGTTCCTGCAGGGAGACAGGCAGTGTTTGGTGTGAGCTCCCAGTGTGGAAAGTCAGGTACAAAGGGCTTTAGGCTTCCTCCGTGTGTGTGTGTGTGTGTGTGTGTGTGTGTGAGAGAGAGAGAGAGAGAGAGAGAGAGAGAGAGAGAGAGAGAGAGAGAGAGAGAGAGGAGAGAGAGAGAAGCTTTCCACACGGGGCAGTGGTGACTTTAGATCCCTTTTAGCTACAGTGCATGTGCAATGACAGCCTCACACGTGGGCATCTCTTTGGGTTTGTAGATTATTGTAATGGACTTCGGAACCTTGCCTCTGCTGCTCTTTATGTAGTCTTGGTTGCAGTGCACCTTTAAAAACCCTCTGACTCCCCTTCATTTCAGAAAAGGTGCAGTCAGACCTCCTTCACAAGTACCAGAGCAGAGATGACATCCTCATCCTGACTGTGCGGCTGGCTGTCATTGTGGCCGTCATCCTCACCGTGCCGGTGTTATTTTTCACAGTAAGTAAAGGACTTCATGGTCACAAGAGAAACACTGGCCTTGGGACTTTCATTCTGACTACAGGGTCCTGTTTCCAGAGAAAGTCTGCCACAGGCAGCTTTTCTGGTCATCGACATGTACCTTGGCCCAAGTCTCTGCCTCTTAGGCAGCAAGGGAATCCATATGTTAGTGTAGCTTGTAGGGGGTGACTCTGCATTCTGACCTTCCACCTTCCTCTTTGTACAAGAATATAGATAGAGTGGTTGCACCTCTGTCTTACCTGACCACAGAGACCACCCAAGTGGAAATTACCCCACCCAAAGAAAAGCTTGCTGTGTCATATATGAGGATCCTAGAGTTGCAGCCAAGCCCCTATAGCCTCAAACTGCTTCGCCACCTCTTAAGTTTGCCGAGCATTGAGAAAAGTTTTGACAAATCCCATGCGCTAGTAAATGACTGAGTTCTTCTGCTGAGAGTGGAGGGTCAGCGAACATCTGGAGCCCTTGGCAAGTTCTGCTTTTCCCCCGCAGGTCCGCTCATCACTATTTGAACTGGCCAAGAAGACAAAGTTCCACTTGTGCCGCCACGTCTTGGTGACCATCGTACTCTTGGTGATCATCAACTTGTTGGTGATCTTTATTCCCTCCATGAAGGATATTTTTGGAGTTGTAGGTATGGTTTGATAGTTGTTCTACAGCATACAGAAGCTATTTATGCTTAACACTTGGAAATGGCGGCCCTAAACAATTTGCTCTCTTAATCTGCAGGAGTGACGTCAGCCAATATGCTCATTTTCATTCTTCCTTCGTCTCTCTATCTAAGAATCACAAACCAGGATGGAGATAAAGGCACTCAAAGAATTTGGGTATGTCTTTTACCAGCCACTCTAATTTTTTTTCTGATTAGTTTCCCAGCTAAACTTGCAGGTAAACAGTCTCCTAACATAACTTTCACTTGCATTGAAGGGCGTGTTGGTCCTTTAGATTTCCCCTTGGGAGAGCCAGAGCATCAGATCCGAGCCCTTTCCGTCCTCACGGTCGCTTTTCCAGTGTGGCTCTGACTGGGCCTTGCCTGTGCTCTCAACAGGGCATGGCTGGCTGGAGAGTGGATGTTTCCAGCCCTGTGTCTCTGTAGAGTAGTGCCTTGTCTTTAGCAAGATGGGTCAACGAGGACTCAGAAGACTTTGATGCTATCTACCATCCCCGGATGATTTCTGACCACGTGGCTCCCTTGTACAGCTCAGGACACACCAAATGTTGGGAGTTAGCGTAGGGAGGCTTTTTTCTGATCAGCGGGTGATGTGGATTTGGAGCTGCCTTTCTGTGTCGGGATGGTTGTTTGTGGATCTGGTGACACTCAAGGGCACCTTGAGAGTGCCGTGCTTGGGCAGTGAGGGGAGCAGGGGAGACGCAGTCCTGTCTGGAGTATCTTTTCCCTTGGCCTCGGAGAAGACCTCTCACCACCTTCCAGGTAGTGTAGGCACTGCAGTCAATGTGCCACCTTCGTCTGTGGACCCAGGGGAGAGTGGCAAGCAAGAGTCCCTTCGCTGTGCACTTTGGACTAGGGTTATTAACACTGGTAGAACTCTACTTCCCCAAGAGAATTATCCTCAGAGCCATGAGTCCTCTAGCCCCATGCAGGGAGTCCTCACAAGGCAGTGAAACCCACTCATACTAAAGCTACAAATAGCAGAGTCCCATTGCCCACGAGTTCTGAGGCTTCTCCAGTCCTTGCTCCCACAATGAAACCGGGGTCTCTCAGAGCACTAGATAGGAGCTGTGTTTGAGCAGGGACAGCAGAATGTTAGGCCCACTAGCCCACCATTTACCATGCTTTCCTTAGCCGTTTCCCCCAGTTTTCAGGCCAGCCCCTGGCTCTCAAGAGCACTCCACCCCTGCAAAGATGTCGTCAAGGCCAAGATAATGTGTCCCAGGTGCTGGACTGTCTGATCCACTTGTGCCCTTCACCAGCCTTTCAAGCAACTGAGTTTTGTCCTGTTGTCAATCCACTGAGATCAAATGAACACGTATTACACGCTTACAAATAGAAACATTTGCTTCTCAGTAGCAATGCTGGATGATAGGTAATGACCAACAGAATGGCCTAGGTCTATTTCCAAATGCTTTTTTTAGTTGTAATTTTTTTTTAAAGTAGGGTCTCACTCTGTAACCATGGCTGGCTTGGAACTCCTATATAGACCAGGCTACCTGCCTCTGCCTCCCAAGTGCTGAGACTTAAGGTGTGTATCCCCACACCCAGTTCATTAGGTTGTAATCCTTTTAGAGAGGAAGTCATAAGGGAGACTCAGTCATTTGTGCCATGGGCACACCCGAGGTGACCCAGAAGCCACAGTGAAAGACGTAGAGGACCAGGGCTGTTTGCTGTTCGCCCCCCTGGCAGGACCACATTCACCCAGTTTAGAAGAGTCTTCAAAGTTCAGCCGTGGTTGTAATGAACTCCAAACCCCACGGGACACAAAGGAGGAGGGCAGAGAGCTCCACTCTTCCTCCAGGTGCATTTGAAATAACCCATGTTTTGTTGCTGCAGGCGGGCCTTTTCTTGGCGCTGGGGGTGTTGTTCTCCTTGATCAGCATCCCGCTGGTCATCTACGACTGGGCTTGCTCGTCCAGCAATGACGAAGGCCACTGAGACCGGCAAGGACAGCCAGCACCTGCTCCCACCCGCCCATCCAGTCACCCATCAGCAGCCCTTCGCCACTTCTTTTGCAAGTTTACAGACAGATAGAAATGCACATGACAGCACCCGGGCTGACACACAGAGACCCGCTCCAGAACGACTCGTGTCCGCCTGGGATTGTGGATTTTATCTTTTTCAGGTTTCATGCCATCATCTTTCCCTCTCATTACGTGTTGTGGTTCCTTCTCAGTCCCTTAGAACTCTGAAAACACAATCATCAGGTGTATTTATTTGTCAGACACCAGGTTCTGAAATCGTTTTCATACTGACGTCCCCACTCACGCTATCTGTATCTTTTTAGAAAAGAAAATAATCTTAAATTGTATATATTTATTTTGCTTTACAGAAAAAAAAGGTTTCAGGAAAAAAAAGGTTTCATAAATACTTTGCCTATTTTGGTTAACATAGCACACAGAGGTAATCCTTTGAGAGACAGGTTGCCAGCCATTGCTGCATCTGAGCATGCCCAGTATTTGAGGCGGCTCTCATCAACCAGCATGGGCTGTCCTGGACTTGCTGGGACTCCATCCTGCTCCTACATGGAGCTAGTCCCTGGGAGTGTCTGTGGCTGGGCAGGGGTGGGCACGGCACTTGTGGAAATATATTAAAATGCGTATTTGGGAGTGCTCACAAGGGAAGCTTTGTTTTCCCCCTTGGCATCTGGTGTCACAGATACTCTAGGCTGAGTCACCTGCTTGGGGTCCCATGACTCCCACAGTGGTGAATGAGACTGCCCCAAACGCATAAGGAAACACTCCTGGTGCAGACGCCATCCGTCTACACCTGCATCATTGAAGAGGGGGATGATGTGTTGGTTTATGAGCCTGGCAGCATTTAGTCATGTCCACCAGCTTTTTGCAACAGAGAATAATGTGTACCTAAGGATGACCTACCTTAGGTCATCCTCTTTTATATTGGGTACTTTACTTTAGGGGAGTCTTTAAAAGACTTGTTTTATATCTATAAATCTAGGTTATTATAAATACAAGATTTTTGTACCTTAAATAAGTCTCATTTCTATTCTCCGTTAACTCTCCATCCAATCTTGAAGGTAAATCTTTTGAGACAGTCTTTGTGGAAAACTTCTGAAGTCACTGTATCCCCTCTTGCCCGAGCTGGGGAGGACAGGAGGCCCTTCCCCATTTGTGTTTCTTCCTTTTATCCCTCTACTGCCTGTTTCCATGTGACCCACGCAGGAGGGCAGAATCTCCTTTGCTCTCCCTAGCACCTCCCGAGGGGACCAGAAAGAAATGACGAGACTGAAAACTACAAGAGCTTTGGACATGGCAGCTGGGGAGCCTAGAGCTGGCCATACCTGTGGCTGGCCATGGCTTATTTACAGTAGGAAGTGCACATGCTGTGAGCACTGTGTAACAACAGGGCTCGTTTGCAGACAGATGTATTTGGGCTGAATTCTCAGATACAAAAACGCACTGTGCACAGATTTCTTACCTAGAATCAGGTAGGATCTATCAGAGCATTGGCAGAGGACGCAGACACTTAGCTGTAGACTGTTTCTGCTGACTGAAGTCCCCAAAGCTCTTCAGGACTCTCAAGAGAGATGTCCCTTTGTACACTCAAGTCCCACAGATAAGGTAGGTGTCAAAGAGCCTGCCACCATCCTCCTGGGAAAGAAGGAAAAGCTACTTCCTGTATCACATCATCACCTTGGTACAGTTCTGTCCACCTTGAGCTCAAGACAACTGAGCACCGGGGCCTAGACAGGAAAAGGGTAAAACCCACGGCCACCTCTGCCCTTTGTGGAAATGTTCTCCATGTCACGGGGAATTGTAGAAAGTTTGTAGCCTGTTTAAAGATGTATTGATTCAGTTTGCAAGCTATACTACCCTCTGTTTTCCTTGTTATTCTGTACCATTCTTTCATTTTACATTCACAAAGTGAATTCAAAAGCTCTCATTAACTCTGGGATGCGCTGTGATTTTGGATCTCTGGATTTTATGTGTTGGTAAAATTACTGTATTATTCACAGTATATTTATTTTCTGGAAGCACGTTGTTGATGTCTGTGATGTGTGTTTTATTTTAAAGCTCCTTTATGTATATCCCCGAGTTTGTTGGCCTATAATAGACCTTACTGTCATTTGTCAGGTACCACAGATTAATTCCACGGTTTCTGTGGTATTTCCTGTATAATGTTCTTACTCTTGTTCAGAACTGGTAGCCAACACATACCTGTATCACAGATGTTAGGTAGGATTCAACAGCACAGTCAAATGCAATAGACATTTTCCTGCTAAATTAGTAGACCCGAGAGTAGTAGGCCTTAGCCGTGGGAAGCGGTGTTTTCCTTTGGCGCATAGGATCTCCACACTGTTGACCAGGACCAGTTTCATACAATGTCCTCTGGCCATTGTAACACAGAATACTGTCGATTCCTAGCTTAGTGTTGCTGGATAGAAGAAGGGTTAGGAGAATGTGCAGAAAGAAAGGCCATCTTTTAGGCATGGACAGGCAGTCCCCAGGTCACAGGGAGAACATATCCCAAAGCGTTGTAACCTGGAATGGGTTTTCTGTGACTGGGCTGTATGTGAAGGTTAGGCCCCCAGAGCAGCAGGGAAAGACTGCCAAACCTAGAGTCTGGCTGCAATGGAATAGCGTAACGGGACTGCAGAAGACAGTCCCCAGATAGAATTGGGAGTGGGTGGAATCAGAGTGACCAAGAGTAAGCCATGGCCTGTTGTGGAATCCATAGTGTCTGCTGGACACTGAGTTTGGGGTTCCTGCAACATTAGAGGAACTAAGTTTAGAAGCCGGCTGGTAGGGTAGCAATGGAGGAGGAAGAGGGATTCCTTAGCTACCACCTTTTGTTTTCTCTGAAACTACCAAGCTTGGCCTGGCTGCTTCTGGTTCTATGGCCTTTCCCTCCTAGAGTTTGCCTTCTTCTTGGCCACTAACATCATATCTCCTTGCAGGAGAGCCATCTTGGAGACCAGCACACGGCACTTTTAATGTCTTCTGTCTCAGCCATGATTTAGTTGCTTGGTAATCAGGCACAAAAGGGGTCAACATCCACTTTCTTTCTTGTATGTTTATGGGCCATATTGAGAAATCTAAGAGCGCCATTGGGGTGGGTTGCAGACGACCAAGGTCTGCGGTAAGATGTCTCAAGGTTTCAGAGGATACCTCCGACAATTATGCCAAGAATTCTGAAGTTGAACTCAAGCCCCCAAGCTGGTGTTTCTCAAATTGTGGCCCCCAGGCAAGCAGCATGGACCGCCTCTGCAGACATCAGAATGCCAATCCTCAGTGCTGCCAGATGCCGTGGACAACACAACCTGTTCTCTGCAAGTCTCAGGTCTAGACTCCAGGTGATGCCAGCGGCGTCAAGTTTGGGAGCCACACTTGAGCCAATCTCCTGTCAATCACAGCTCAGAAGATAGTTCCCAGGGTGAGGAATTAGAGCCAGGACTCAGAAAGGGTAGAAAAGAACCCCAGCCAGTGTCTCTGCAAATGCAGGAGACATCTTGTGTGAGACCCCTACCTATGTCCCCTCCTGCTGGAAGTGCAGTGTAGGGACTTGAGTAAAACTCAGGGTGCCTCCACTTTAGGGGAAATGGCCTAAGGCACTAACATATTTTCTTACGGTTGTGAAGACACCAAATTGAGACTTTACAAAATGTAGGTAAATTTAAATGCCTTATTAAAATGCAACTCCAGGGATATCACTGAGTTTCCAGGAGTCAGTTCTCCAAAAGGACTATGTTCACGGTTGGCTAGAGAGCTGGCCTGCTAGGTGCAAGGCCCTGGTGAAGTTCAGTCCCGGCATTGGAAAAATATAAAATATCAGTACGATAAGTAGTCTAGTGAAAGGTCCGCACTGCTGAGGGAGCTGCCAGGGGCTGTGGAGGAAGAGCAGAGCCCAGCCTGTCTCTGGAGCATGGTGTGGGGTGGAATTGTTAATCGGAGTAGGGCAGAGATGGGTAGTATGGTCATATGCGTGGTGTATGCCTTAGAGTAAAGCCTCTGTTCATCCGTCAAGAAAGGGGATAGGCTTTACGAACGGCATTGTCGGGTGGTGGTGGAGCACTCAGGAGGCAAAGGCAGGCAGATCTCTGTGAGTTTGAGGCCATCCTTGTCTACAGAGCAAATTCCAGGACAGATTCCAAAGCTACACAGAGAAACCCTGTCTTGAAACAGCAAAAGAAACGACAACAAAGAATAGCATTGCCTGTTCAGGGTCATCTGGGCACTCAGAAAAAGAAGTCACAGTGCCATCTCGCAATTTAATCAGTGGTTTCCTCTCAGGAGGGCAGATCTGAGAACCCTGCATTGGGACATGCTCCTCTAAAATGCAGTGGGTTGCTGATAATAATCAAAGACTTTGGGGTTGTGGGTAATAACTGAAAATAATACTAAATCTAAAGGGGTAGGTTCTTGAAGAATAATGCAAAATTGGCACGGATGCAGATGTCTTTCTTAGGGCTTCCCCGAGGAAGAACCGTAAAGCACTGGGCCTATCTGTACAGGCTTGAAGAATCTATGCAGCTGCGGCTCACTTTAGGAATCCTTTGTATGTAAATATGTTGTAAATACATAGGAGGCTGTATATTTTTGCAGTTGTTGATCCACATGGAAATAGAGGTCACTAGTACCTGCACATAAGAAGTATACATTCTCATAGACGTTAGTGGTTTTGTTTGGGAATTAGAAGAATTTACCTTCTCTCCCATAGTTCTGTCAATGTAAACCTGGAGCCTAAAACCTTAATTAATTGTTTGGAAAAAGAAGTGCTGAGAAATAACTGCTTTGGTTTCATATGCTGCTGTTAAGATCTGTTATTTAGATGATACAAATAAGGACAATTTAGAAGAAAATCATTGTCATATAGAAACAGACATGCCCAAAATGAGGAGTTGTTTCTTCATAATGTTCTTTCGTGGTTAACGTTGATGCTACTGCATAGAATTTAAGAAAACAGAAGTTAGGGTTTTTTGGTTTTTTCCAAAATGGAATTATCTTTTCCCAAACTTTGGGATCCTTGAGGGGAGGGCTGAATATTCCTATGAGCACAGATTTGAAGGAAAACATCCTGCTATTTAAGGTTTTGAAGGTCTTGCATGTTTGCCTTTTAGTGTTGATGCCAACATAGACTGTCTTGTCTGTCGTCCCCCCCACCCCCACCACCCAACACTTGAAACTTACTCACTGGTACATAATACAGTCTCTAGAGTCCAGTGTGTCTTAGACTCCCTCTGACTCAGTACATGTAGCACACCACTGTTTTATTAATGTAAAAAAATTGTAAATGATTTCCGGTGGGCATCCAAAGTGAGCCACAAGTCACAAAACTTTGCTGTTAACTGTCCATCTTGGGAAGTTGGGTTTGTTTGGTTTTTTCAGGGTGTGGTATAAATAATAAAGTGTGGGAAGCTATGTTCTATAAAGGCAGTGTTAACATAGTTTTTAAACATTAAAATGTGAATTAAAAGTACCCATGAGTCTTGTGTGATTCTCCAGGCAGCCGTGATGAAAGGGCAGCAGTGTTGTGCACGCTGGTGAGTTCCCAGAGGAGGGCTTGATCACACGCCATGGTTCTAGATCATGTGTGTGCTGGTGAGTTCCTGGAGGAGGGCTTGATCACACGCCATGGTTCTAGATCCATGTGTGCTGGTGAGCTACTGGAGGAGGGCTTGATCACACACCACGGTTCTAGATCATGTGTGCTGGTGAGTTCCTGGAGGAGGGCTTGATCACACGCCATGGTTCTAGATCATGGAAGCTTATCTTCAAGAACCTAGACTTTAGGTGGGCTGGATGGTACATGCCTGTGTTCTAGCAACTTGGGAGGCTGAGACAAGACGATGGAAAATGAAGCAGCCTGGGCTATACAGCAAGGTCTTGTCTTTAAAAGTGGGTTTTTTTTGTTTATTTTGTTTTTAGTGGTATCATCTGGTCTGTCTTATGCATGTTTCCCCATTCTTTGGAGTCAGTAGATTGGACACAGCGTTTCCAACTTCTGTTGTGTTGCAGTAACCTCTCACATTGCAGCCACCCTGAAATCAGGAATCCTGCCCACACATACATTTTACCTTGGGAGAAATTTAGCCTTTGAGCCTTCCTGTCACTTGTTCTTCTGCCTTAAGAAAATTTTGATAGTCAGGCAAAAAGGCCAGGGTCAGATACACAAATTCCTTGAGTGAACAGTTACTGCAAGGATAGCCTGATTTTTTTTTCCTGTGACGGGATATGAGGCTGACTGTGTCTCTCCCTGTCCTGCTGATGACAACAGCCCATCTTACAGAGCCACAATGGTGCATACAGATCTCTAGATAGAAGTAGGAACACAGGTATCCAAGTTAGGTATCTCAACCTAGCTTCATTAGGAATAAAGCTGATATCATTAAACTTACATGTCTTTTGTGTCGTGTGTGTGTCTTTTTGAAATAGTGTGTCTTTCTACAAAGAGTCCTGGCTGGCCTGGAACTCACTATGTAGACTGTGCTGGCCTAGAACTCAACAGAGATTTGTCTGTCTCTGCCTCTTGAGTGTTGGGATTTAAAGGCCTGCGCCACCACACCCCACAAACTTCTTAACTGATCGAAGCCACTGTAACAATGACTTTTCACTGTTGTTGCTATGGGCCTTTTGATAGCTCTGACGCCTGTCACTGTCACTGTGTGTGTGCTATTCTCTCATTCTGTCCTCTGTAACATCTTTGTTGGCCTAGGCTTGGTCTACCCCACCCCTGGAGAATAAACTGGGCCTTGTGAAAACTGCACACACCTTGGGTCCTGTTTGCTTGCATACTAGAGACATGAATATGCTCTAATTAGTCCAGAGAGATAGATGAGGCCCAAATAACTGGGCCTTACAAAAAAAGAAACCTCTGGTTACTGTAAATTTTAGGCTAACTTAAGTTGAATTATGATCTGCTCTGCTTTGCCAGATTTAACGCAGTATCAGAATGACCAGATTATCAATTCATCTTAAAGCTACAGCGGTGAAACCAAATTAGTATTGGCATAAAAATAATTGCCACCATGGACAGCACAAATGGTGCCAGAACAGTGGTCTTTAGAACCAATGGAGAAGATAAAGGTTACTCAATAAATACTGGGGGGTGAGAGGGGAGTAGTTTTTGAGGAACATAAACCTAGATCACTATTACCTTATGTCTAAAGAGAACTCAAAGACCTTAAACTACTCATAGGTGCACATATACACACAAACAAAACACAAATGAGCAACCTGTGTACTTGAGACACAACTTAAAATCATGTGTTAATTAGCTAATTTTTATTTATTTATTTAAGACAAAGACTGCATAGCCCAAGCTGGCCTGTAATTCACTATGTAGACCGGGCTGACCTCAGACTTCTGGCAATCCTTTTACGTCAGCCTCCTGAGTGCTGGGATCAGGGCCATGAGCCACCATACCCAACTGTAGCTCATTTAATAACTGAGGAACAAGATGTTTTACAATGATTTACAATGTTAGACACGGACGTACACTCGAGAGAATGTGGGAGGAGGGGGGCAGTCTAGACTACACGGAGCGTTTAAGCCCAGCCCCGGACTGTGTAGTAAAAAACTGAAGCATTAGAAAAATATTTTCAAGGCTCTGGATTCAGTATTTTAGCAGAAAGCCTAGGTGGGAGGTTCAAAGAATTCAAGACCAGACATGGAAGTAATCAGTGTGAAACTGCCCTTCTCACGCAGGACAAGCTTATTAGTATCTCAACCCAAATTCACTTTTTCTCTCTGGACAATAAAAGTTTCTGTTTCTTATCAGTTTGCTGCAATTTACAGGATGGTAAAATAGCTAAAGACAAAAATAAATCAAAAGTGGGGCTCAAAAACAGCATTTAGGATATAGGGAATACCATAACACAGAAGGGACTTACCTTCGCTCACTGGAAGTTTACCAAATAGTCTTTTTCACCTCTTTCAAAGTCAATTTTTCTGACTTCCCTTTTGGTAGCAATAAAAGTCCCATAGATTACTCTTGGTAATGGAGCAGCTATTCTCAGGAGGGCTGGCCTGGTGATCCACGTAGGTGTGCCTCGGTGTAAAGCGACCATAAAGGCTCCCTTTGCAATCTAGAACTGTGCAGTACTGACTAGCTACGGGGCAATAGAACACACCTTCAAAGGTTTATTGTTTCCTGGCTCCAAGCGAGGAAAGCAACCTAAGGAATGAGTGCATTCCCCTGTACTGTCTATATATCTGAGAGAATGCCTTTCTACTTGAATTTCTCTCTCGATGAGGTTCCTGGTCTATGAGGAAGTGCCCTTTATAGTCTATCTGAGATTAGTGCCCTTTGGAACTAGGGTGCAGGTTACAGGCCAGAAGATTGTTTCTAGGCCACTTTTGTTTTTTGTGGTGTTTTTGTTTTGGGGTGGGGGCTTTGCAGGCATTCACTCCTTGACATATCTGTCAAATGGCAGCGTTGTCCAGCATGGTCTTCTAAGGCAGACCAGGGTTACACAATCTAGTTTTCAGATCATCCAGAAAAGGAGAACTTCCCGATGAACCAATACACATGATTGCATCGCTTGACAAAACGAGAGGGATTTGGTCACAGTGTTCAGTAGGTGCTAGGGAAGTTTAACTCTGTTTTGTTGAGCAGATTCTACTGCACTGTTATAAAGACAGCTTGAGATGGAAGAGCTATGGCTTCCTTATATAGACATGAAATGGAGTTTTAAAACCCCATCAGCTTGAGGAAGCTTTTCTCCTTGGGTCATCCCGCCCTTTGGGTTTCTGTTCCGCTCAGTCTGGGGTTGGCACTTGGCATATATAAAGCTGTTGCTTCTAGATTGAAAACAGTCCTGAACACTCACCCTCTACCGGTACAATGTGAAATATGTCTAGGGAATGTCAGCTCAAAAGTCTGTGCCCAAGTGTGTCCTCTTGGAAGTGTCAATAGTTTAAGGACCTTGGCATGCAATCTCTCTCCGTGAGACTCTGGGGAAGGAAGGCCTTGCTGGAGATCCCAGTGTTAGCCTGTAGTTTGTGACAGCCTTGGACAAGCTTCAGGAGCAGAAATCTATTTGTTAAAAAAAACTAGACCTAGATGGCTGCAGTTGATATACTGTGATAGCTCTGGCTGTCGTTCTACCCACACCAAAGGTCTTCCTAAAATAACCTTGCAGGGCTGTGTAGTGATCCTCTGAAAGGTCTCCCAGGAACTGCCAGCATCCCATTTTATGTCTTCAAAGCTTTTCTTCTTCTCTTCCTCCTTCTCCTTCTCCTCACCTTCCTCCTCTTCTTCCTTTTCTTCTTTTTCCTGAGACAGATTTTCTCTGAGAATTTCCTGAGAGAGCCCTGGCTGTCCTGGAATTTGCTCTGCAGACCAGGCTGACCTTGAATTCAGAGATCATAGATCCTGCCTCTGCCTCCCAAGTGCTGGAAGTAAAGGCGTGTGCCAACACGCCCAGCATTTTATAAAGCTCTTCTATGAAGTGTGTCACTCCATATTATGTCATATAGTAAGGAAGGCCCTCTCGGTTCAAAACATAGAACACACACACACACACACACACACACACACACACACACACACACACACACACACACACCCTAATAGACTCTGACTCAGAGTCTATTACCAAAGAAGGAAAAAAAATACCCAGAACTCAAAATAAAGAGAAGACATAATATTAGGCCAGGACATACTGTTTACTATTGAATAACATGTCATTCTGTTAACATGAACTTTCTTTTCTTGGTAGAAATGAAAGTGTCTTCTACTCGGTAGAAAAATAACCTCAAAGCTTATATATTTAAATGGCTACCTAAGTCTATCATCCCCTTAAACATACACAGTGAGTTAAAGACAAAAACAAAAACATACAAGTACATTAGGGGAAAAAAGGAGAAACATAAGGTGAAAATGATAGAAAGGGGGAAAAGCCAGAGTGTGGTGCACAGGAGCTGGAAGGTCAGAGGTTCAAGACCATCCTCCACTGCACAGCGAGCATGTGGCCAACCACAGCTAGAGACTCTGCCTCCAGAAAGCAAAAGTATACGTCTTAAAGCATTGTACAGCATAGGCAGACACGTCTGTGAATAGACCAGGCTCCCAAGTGCTAGCTGGTAACTTTTGACTTAAACTTGGCCTTCTGGAACAGCTTAGCCCTTGCCAGTGAGCACGAGAGAAGCTGTCCCTTCTTTGGAAAGGCTGGCTCTTCTGGGAGGCTTGGAAGCAGGGTTTTCTCCTGAGTGAGGGACAGTTAGAGAGTGTCATAGATAGACTGAGAAAGCAAGAGCAGCCTCCAAAGTCGCAACTTTTGTTCCCAGAAGACAATTTCAGGAGACAGTGGGAAGGCACAGCAGCTGGTACCTAAACAGGACCAAAAAGGAAAAAGGGGAGGACCCAAGGGCCCCGTAAAACTCCTGAGGCAGACTCACAGCTCAGGGACTCCCATCCCAAATGGAACTGTTTTCTGTGTTGATGAAACAATTATTCTTACTTTCTCCACATTTGACTGGATCTTCTGCCTTTCCTCTATGTTGGATTCTTTGTCCCATGGACAAGCTCACCAGTCCCCTAGAGGACCACCAGCATCCCATGACACTTCTTAGGGGCTTTCATCTGGGCTTGGGGAAGAATTCTACTCAAGGTTGGGATGCCTGATTGAAAACCTCAAAGGACTCAGAAGTAAAGTAAGTGCCCGTCTGGTGTTCTGAGGATGCCTTTCAGGTGAGCCCCTGCCAACCACAACTAGCACTTCTAGAAGCTCGGAGTCACCCCCTCCTCCACCGGGGGTAGGGAGAGGAAGCTATTGGATCTCACATAGCTAAACAATGCATTCAGTGCCCACCCAGGGCGTTGTATCGTCACTTCTAACCAAGACACACTGAGACTAGACCCCAAGGAACCAATCCTCATCTTGAGAGGGTAGGGTGGGAGAGGGTAGATTCTCCACTTGCCATCCTTGACTGTTCTTTTTCCTGTACCTACAGGACTACATGCCTGGGAAAGGTCCATGGGGAAGGTCACTCCTCTGCCTATGCCTGGACCCCTTTTAATTGCCCCTCTTGTGTTTCCATGGGGTTGGTCCTTCAACTGAGGCCGTGAAAAACTAGCTACTTGTGCTGTGTTTAAGAGCAGCGGCTTTTAAAATTGGGTAGTGAGGAAGTCCTTTGTGGTCCTGAGGCACACTTCTCTGGCCACACGGCTGGCTGGCCTGTGTCTGGCACCTGTGTGAAGATCGGGGGTAAGCGACCCTCTGAGCAGAAAGGAACAACCCAGTCCTTTCACAGTTATCTGACTCGTCTAACAGGCAGGATGTTCAGCTTTAGTGAGTTCACAGGATTCTCCACGGGCCTCTTATTTTAAAGCTATACACAAAGGAGGGTGGGTGGGACTATTTACCAATCATTTTCTGATGTTTCCTTCCCACCCCAGACACCACCCTTTAGAGGCCCCTGGCCTAGTCACTATGAACAGGGATCTCTGGAGGTCAGTGGATGTTGTCGCCCTTGCAGACATCCACTGCGTGTGCAGTGGCCTCTTCTAACAGTCCTTGGGACTACAGCCACCTTCTTCCTCCCAGTTACATGATGGCTTCTGAACTTCCCTCGTTCATTCTTTTTGTGGCCCTTTGTAAACCTTGCAAGAATGGCAAAGCAAGTGGGTTGAAGAATGACTGCGTCAAAAATGTCTTGATACACACGGAGCTATAGTGGACAGAAGGGTGGCATGGCCCTAAGAAAGACTACAGGAGGAAAGTGAGAGATGGCAGGGGCTGAGCCATGGGTGGGTGCAGACTGGAGAATGCGGTAGCTCTTCTCTATCTCCCATCTTCTGTCGTGTTGCTGAAACTGCCACTTGCCTGCCTTTGCAAACACCAGGAAGACTTAGACCTTCAGGCACTCAAACAACACAAAAACCTGATTTTTTTTTCTGTCAGGAGGCATGATCCCAGTATCTCTTGGGTGATGGGGGAAAATGGCTGCCTCTAGGGAAGCCCCAATTGTAATATTACCCTTCAACTGGGCCAATTCTACAAAACAGAGAGAATGGTCTGAGGTTTCCTCTGTCCGACTTTTCTTCAGCATCAAGACCACCTAGACTTAGTCCATAATTGTTAGCTAGATCCTGCTACTTTGATGGTTGTCTGTGGTTTGGCTCCCCTGCCTCTGCAATCAGGGGGCCCCCTATCTAACCTTATAACCACACTGCCTGATTCTACTTTTGTAAGCTTAGCTTCTCTAAAGCCCATACATCCTAACCTGGTTCCCTTACTCTCCAGGACCTTGTCCACCCTAACAGAAGGACCTCTGGTAGTTCTGAGGCTTCTCAAACACTTCCAGAGGGCACCGAGATGTTTCTCTTGTAGGAGATCATGGGAGACTCCAGAGCCTCCTCTTTTTTCCCCCCTACTGTTTGCTATTATTTCTTCATGATAAAACACTCACACCTCATCCCACTTTTTCAAATTCTTCTCTCATATATTACATCCCAGCCACAATTTTCCCTCCCTCCCCCAAGTCTCTCCCTCCCACCTCTCCTCTCACCCAGATCTTCCCTCCCTCCCTCCATCTCTCCCCAGAAAAGAGCAGGCTTTCCAGGGACATCAACCGTACATGGTATAACACGCTACTATAAAGCCAGACACAGACCATCACTTCAGGGCTGGATGAGGCAACTCAGGAGGAGGAATGGAGTCCCATAAGTAGGCAAAAGAGTCAGTGCCCACCCCCACTCCCATGGTCATGAATCCAAGCTACTCAGCCATATATGCAGAGGACCTAGGGCAGACACCTACAGGTTCCCTGATCCGTGAGCCCTGGCCAGTTGATTATGTGGGCCATGTTTTCCTGGTGTCCCTGACCCCTCTAGCTCCTCTGATCCTTCCTTGCCCTCCTTCACAAGACTCTCTGAGCACTACCTAATGACTGGCTGTGAGACGCTGCATCTGCTCCTATCAGTTGCTGGATTTAGTCTCTCTGGCCAGTCCCTCCCCTTATTAGTAGAGATTAAAGCCATCCAAAAAGAATTAGGTAGATTCATTGGGAATCCTGATCAATATGTATGGGCCTTCCAGCATCTGAGCAGTCTCTATGACACGACCTGGTGGCATGTCATCTTAGCTCAGACCTGGACTTCAGTGAACAGACAGAGGGTAACGGAAGGGGAGAAAACTGTAGCTCATGACCACTACACAGTAGACCTGAGACTCACAGGCCTGAGTTTCCATGGGAGCCCAGGCAATCCCTTTGAGTGATCCACCCTGGGATGTCATTGGGAGGGAAAGCATTTGATCTGTTGTATTTCTGAGAGCTTAAGTAAAGCAAAGATTAAACTTCTCAATGACTCTCAGCTGAGGGTCATTTGCCAGGGAGAAAGAGACCCTTCCAGTGTGTTAGATAAAGTTATCGCCCTCAGCTCTGACATCTGAAAGAGTGCCAGGGTGACTGGGATTGTCCCCCTTTGAAGTAATGCATGGCAGACCTTTTCTTCCAAGGGACTTGAGTCACATGATCTTGAACCCAACAAGCTGGTAACATATGTCACCTCTAGCCAAGTTCATAAAGTCTTTTCAGAACTTAAGCAAGGAGGTCTAGAAATGAGGGACACAGAGTCTCCCTCATTCTCTCCTGGGGATGTAGTTCTTGTCAAACAATCAGGGAGATACCGTCTCTAAGTGCCGATAAAGAAGGCCCCAGTGTCATTTTATCCATTCCTATGGTCTTTAAGGGGGTCAGTGTGGACTCCTGGATCTAACACACCAGGATCAAGAAGTGGCATTTCACACTGCCCCTCCACCAAGCATGTCTCCTGTGAGACAATGGAGGACTACAGACTGCTCTCCAGGAAACAGCCATCTAAGCTCTAGACAAGCAGTATTCTTTGATGGCCATACTACCCCCTCTGGCTGGACATTCAACTGCTACCATGTGGGATTTTGTTGGAAACGTCAGCCCATTCTGGGCCACATCCTTTTTCCTGTAGGTGGTCTCTCTGTTACTAAACTCACAATGAAAAACTATATCGAAGCCTAGGGAGAAAAACGAACGACCCCCAACCCCTGGGCTAAGGGCAACTTCCGTCAACTAGGAAACTGTTCCAACAATAGTGTTCTGGCTACACGCAAATGGCAGATAAGGCCAGTTCATCCAAACTATCAGACTACATAGATGGAGCCTCAGGTGCAATGCTGGCTTGACTTTTCCCACAGTCCCCTCGACCAGTCCTATGAGCCTGCCTCATAGTAGGACTCTATCCTGGATTAACAACTCCTGAACACCACACTCCCTCATCCCAAAGCAGCTAGAGAGCTCATTTACCCATCCACCAGGAACTGGTATTGATCTCTGAGGTGGAGAATGGGGAAGAGTTAGAGTATAGGTAGAAAGAGAAAGAGGGAGAGACAGAGAGAGAGAGAAACAGAGAGAGGCAGAGACATGCAGAGAAGAAACAGACAAAGACAGAGTCAAAGAAAGAGAAAATGAGAGAGAGAGAGAGAGAAGAGAGAGAGAGAGAGAAGAGAGAGAGAGATCCTTAAAATGGTGGTTTCTCCTCTCCAGGAGGTGTGACTAGATGTCCTAGTTGGGTTTATTTTTGTCAACTTGAGCCAAGCTAGTTATCTGGGAAGAGGAACCTCTGCTGAGAAAATACCTCCACCAGATCGCCTGTAGGAAAGTCCATAGAGCATGTTCTTTGCTAATGATTGAAGTCCCTGTCCACTGTGGGTGTTGCCATCCCCTACCCAGGTGGTCCTACAATATCTAAGAAAGCAAACTGAGCAAGCCATGGGGAGAAAGTCAATGAGCAGCACTCTTCCATGGTCTCTGCTTCAGTTCCTGCCTCCAGGTCCCTTCTTTGAGTTCACAACCTGACTTCCTTTCCTGAGGAATTCTTATAGATTGGAAAGGCATGAGGGAAAGATCCGTGCTCCTTTCAAAGCTCTCAAAGATGCCTTTGATGGTCAAATAATGTCCTTATGCCTGGATCTTTCCCTTAGGGTTTGTTTAATGGAGTCCACGCCTGTCTGATGGCTAGCATATCCCGATTTCTTAGCCCATGACTGGCATGGGTGATGTTTAAGTAGCATAGCAAGAATGTCCTGATGATGTTACAGCCTTAAATCTTGACAAATAAAATCCTGTTTGGTTTTTTTTATTTGTTTTCCTGGTTGTTGTTGTTTGTGCTTTGGTCATTTTGTGTGGTGAAGGTGTTAGTGAAGGTGGGGTCATCCTTAGTGTGTGTGTGTGTGTGTGTGTGTGTGAGAGAGAGAGAGAGAGAGAGAGAGAGAGAGAGAGAGAGAGAGAGAGAGAGATCCTGAATAACGTCTGATGACCCTTCTTCGTTCAGTTCAAAATCAAAGAAATCGTTCTATTCTTCCAAAGTCCTTTCTCTAAATGACAAAATGTCATGGCCAACCACAGAGAGTACACAACACATTCTAACCAAAGGGTCTGTTCAAGTGGTGCCTGGGATGGGACTTTTGGACCATTCTCAGGAGCCTCCTGGGGTTCCCCTCAGAGATCTCTGAAAACTCTCAGGCAACATCCTCTTTTCAAGCAATGCTTGGGGGTGGAGTCAGTGTGTGCTGTGTGGAGCGTATGTGAATAGACACTATCTACCAAAGTTGGGTATTACTGGGCCAGGAACTGACTCCAAGCAGTAAGTTAATAAGTCATACCATGCCACTGGCTGTACCCTGCAGCGGCTTCTGATACCATGCAGATACCAAGAGAGTTTACCATGCACTCTCTTACCCAAAACTGGCTTTCTCATTCCTTAGCTGTGCCAAACGTACCCTGACCTCAGGGTTTTGACTTGGTGTTGCCTCTGAGGTCAGAGTCCCCTGTAGTCACTAACATGGCTTATCCATGACAGTTGTCCTCACTGCCCTCAAGCAACTCCTCAGATGTCACCTTATCACTGAGCCCATCCCGGAGACAGCAAGTCCTCTATTCCAGTCACACCACACTCCCTACATCCCTGACTTGGCTTTCCTTTCTCCCTAGCTGCCTTTGGCTCCCGTGGAAGCACTTTCATTAGCACATCCCTTGTGACTGGTCTTTCTGCCTCCAGTTGGAATACAGCCCCCTGGAAGGCTGGGTTCACATCTGCTTGGAGACCTGCTATATTTCAGTACCAGAGAGGCAGCCACCAATGGGGGAGTGGTGAGTCACAGGAAGTCCTTGTTCTCCCCAAGGAGAAGTCAGCCAACACAGAATTCAACTCTGCAATCCCACACTGGTTTCTCTCTCTGAGTTCAATTCCCTGGACCCACATGGTAGAAGAAGGGAGAACTGACCCCTGCAAGCTGTCCTCTGACCTCCATCCAAGTGTGGGCAGACACACACACGCACACACACACATACACACACACACACACACACACACCACTTAAATGCAATTTAAAAAAGAAATGGCTAATATTCTTCTGTTTTATGACATTTCCTAAAATTAGCATCATTTGCCAAGACTCCTACAGAGCTGCACCCAGGGCTGACATCATCTTTGAACACTGAACGGACAGTGAACGTCAGAGCTGTGAGTTGGGATTCACACACGGACTCTGAAGTCCCAGTTGGATTCAGATCTTCTTGTCTGGCCACCTCAGGTCTGTCCCTTGCTATCATGACACCTTTGGAAGGTTTTACCTTTGTCAAGCAGGAATACTATTAGCTCCTTTCCATGGAATCACTGTGAGGATTGAGTGATGTAATCTAAACAGTAGTGACTTGCACTAATTCACACCAATGTGCAAGGCTGCATCTGCTTTTCCCCACATGGGAAAATATATATATATATATATAATTTTTGTATCATTAGGGACACTAAGTTAGTTCAGCGAGAAGGGACACCTGCCACTGAGTTGACAACCTGAGATCAATCCCAAGAGCCCACATGAAGGAAGAAAAGAACCAACTGCTCAAGTTGTCCTTTGACTTACATGTGCGTGTTCTTGAAAACACACACACACACACACACACACACACACCGCTCATTGTGTTTCTAAAAGTTACCATTAGTTTAGCACTAAAAAGCTACAGTAAGTCTAGAAAGTGACTTTTGTTCCATATCTGGTGCTTTCTACAAAACTCATATGATTTTTTCCCCCTCTCCAGGACCACCTGTGAATCAAAAGGTGTTTTGCAGGTTTTGTGGGGGAGTCTCGGTTATGAAGAACGTGCCATGGGATGAGGGCTCCTCTGTATTCATACAAGGCAACTGGAAATCCTGTGGTACTGCACACGCTGCCCTTTACTGTGTCAGCCTCTCGGGCCTTTCCCCAGCGGTATTTTCATAGCTCATCCGGGGTTCCGAGCACAGTACGGTCCACCTAGCAGCCCAGTCTGACTCTGGATTTTTGGGGAGCTGGAGGCCAGGGGACGTCATACCCGTTCATGTGCCCGTCAGCTCTGTCATAGCTACAGATGCCGAGGCAAAGAAGCCAGGCGCCTCCTAGTGGTGACATTCTAATATAGCCTGTCAGGGCAGTTCTAGATCTCCATGGCTGTGATCGTCAGCCACAGTGGCCCTCCACAGCACCATAGGCCGAGGCAGGAACCGGGGCAGATGAGGCAGCTAGCAGATACCAGAGACAGGTGGCACTAAGGCGCAGTCTGGGCTCCCAGATTAGTCCTGGCCCTTCCCTTCTCTCATGACTGTCCGCTCTACCCACACTGCAGTATCTAGACCTGTTGCTGCCAGCAACTGCAGCTCCTTCTTCTCAACTCCATGTTACATTCCTTTGTTTGTTTGGTAGCAGTGGGGGCGGGGGTCTGTTCATTTGCTTGTTGACAGCTAGTCTCACTATGTAGCCTAGGCTGGATTCGAACTGGTAAGGTAATCATCCTGCCTCAGCCTCCTGGATGCTGGGTTTACAGCCATGTTTCACTACTTCCAACCATGCATTCCTCCCTTCCTCCCATTTTTTCCCTATCCTCACCTCCCCACCTTCCCCTCCCTTCCCTTTCTATTCTGTTACCTTCCTTTCTTTTGTCCCTTCACAGTCCTGGCTGAACTTGAGCCTTGCACATGCTAACAAACACCCCATCACCGAGCTAGCTCCCCAACCTTCCTTTGACTTTTTTCAGTTTTGAGACAAGGTCTTGCTGAATTGCCCAAGATGCACCTGAACTCATTCTGGAGCCCGGGGTGGCTCTGAAGTTGTGATCCTTCTGCGTCCATCTTAAGAGTAACTGGGATTGCAAACCTGCAACCCAGGCTCAGGTCTGCATTCCGTTTCTGAACGCCACCCTCCCAACCTGTGTGGTTTACTTCCTCTGTTCCCCGAATACCAACCATATGTTTCTCACCAGGCAGCATGTCTCTGGAATTCTCTACGTCCCTCATGCCCAGCTTAAATCGGAGAGCCACTCAAACTTCTCCTGTAAATTCTCATTTGGGTCCCCTGCTCCCTTTAATTTCACTATGCTGATTTGACACAAGCACCCCAGTCGACTTAAATATCCTTTCCTCTCTGGCTTCTTCTCTGCTCCGCTCCAGGCACTTGGAGCCTTTGGAGATGCCTCCCTCAAGCTCTCAAAGTTAGCTAGCTGCCAGCTGTGTGCAGCCAGTGATGGACAGTGCAGAGGGTGGGAGGAGGAGGTGGGTGTGGTCTTCTCCCTCCTGGTCAGGCTGCTGTTAGGCAGTGGCTGTCTTTAAGGTTGCAGGCGTGAGTGGACACCCCATCTCCCATAGCTTTCCTGTCTCAGGGTCCTGATGACCATTCTTGCCTCTTGCCCTTTAATCCCAGAGTTCTCGTCCTAACCCTGATGGCTTCACTAGCCCCACAGCTTCCCTTAACTCTGCAAACACCTCGCGGGAACTGTTTCATCAGTTCCTCTTTACAGCGTCTGCCCTGGATCAGATCCACTCCTTAGCAATGCCCAGCACCGTATCTCCATACATCTTGGGAAAACGTCAGCATCCTGATAAGCTGTGCTGTATGCACCTGACCAGAACCCAAGCTGTACCCCATCACCCACAGACTTGAGTCCATATGCCATTCTCCACTTCTCTTAAACCGCTCTTGGGCCTCTTCTCTCTTCTTGAACCCCAAGCTTCTTATCCATTTTTAACTCTCACATACATAGTTTTGTTTTCCTCCTTCGCTGAGACAGTTGAAGCAATCAGAAGAGAATCCCATTCACCCACCAGCCAAACCGTCATCCACAGAGGTATTCTTCTCTCTCCACAGATGAATTTCCTATTCTCTATGGAAAGCCAGCTTCAGTACTTGGGGCCCATTCCAACGACGTTTGAGCAAGGGACTACTCGGCATTTGAGTGCATACCATATGTCAGCCTGGCTGCTTGGGATGCACAAATGAACAAAACAGAAAGATCATGCCCCATATAGAGCTTACATGGATTCCAGCAAAGGAGAGGAAGGCCAAACAGTGAACACAAACGGTCTGTCCTTGCAGTGTTGCATTATCGGTCACAGACGTATGTTTGTGATTATTTGCTCCCTCCCACTTATTCACGACAGATCAGTGCAGGGAGAGGACCCTCCATAACATTTTACAAGCAAAGCTAGTGCCTTCTCTTAAGCCTTTATCAGCTCCCATGTTGCTTCCTTTCCTGTCTGTTTGCAGCAATAATCCTGGAAGAACTGTCCATCCTTAATTTCTTCAACTGCCCTCCTCCTCCTTCACACAGCCCACTTCAGCCAGGCTCCACTCCAGTTACTCTGCTTTTGTCAAGGACACCAATGTTGACTAAGTACGGTCAAGCCTGACCCTAACCTGACCCGTGGCGCTGTCCCAGAATCTCACACGCTCTCAGTTTTCACCCCATCTCTTCAGTCACTTCTCACTCTCTTGTTTTTAGCTTCTTTTAACTCATCCCCTTATTGAATAGCGCAGGCTCAGCCAGAACCTCCTCCTGCCCCCTTTCTTTCTTTGTTTGTTTTTGTTAAGACAGGCTCTCATGTAGTCTAGCCAGGCTGGCCTCAAACTCACTATATAGCTGATGATGGCTTTGAGCTTGTAATCCTCCTGCCTCTGCCTCCTGGGTGTTAAAATTACAAGGATGTGCCACCACATTAAGCTAGAATCTCTTCTTTATCAACATTCTGGTGATTTCAGATTGTCCCCAGTCTTTGAATAAGACATACATGAGCGTGAACCGGGAGCCCCCATGTGCCTGCCCCACACCTTCCCTTAGCTAGACGCTTCAGAAACAACCCTCCTCATTCCCTAGTCTTGCTGTGTCCTCACCGTCGCCTGCTCAGTGACAGTGCAGACAAAGCAGCAGTCAGAGTTACTCTTCTCTCACTTGCAATTATTCTTTATTTATTGTCTTTTAGCATCTTTCTTGCTCGTTTGTTTCCAGCTGCACTGGCTTCCTGCGTGTTCTTGAAAATGGAGACACAAATCCACCATGGAATCTTTGCTCCTGTATGTCCCTTGGACCAGAATGTTTTCCCACAAATGTCCTCTGCCCAGGCCATTCTTCTCCTTAGATCCTTGCCCGATCCTCACTTCCTCAGTACCATCTGCCCTGGTCATTTCCTGTGAGAATACAACACACACACAACTTAGTGCCTCACCTCGGATATCATGTGCCGGCCCTCTGCTGGAATGTCAGCTACACAAGTGAGGGGTTTCTCTTTGCTCATTGATAAATCCCAAGAGCCTAGAGCCATGTTTGACACATAGTGGCCCTCAACTATTGAATAAACCTTTAGATGTTGTTGAGTGGATGAGAGGTAATGGGGTTTTTTTCAAAGATTTCTTTAATTTTTAATTTAGTGTGAATGTGTGTCTATGTGTAGGTATGTTCAGGAGTGCAGGCTGGAAGAGAATGGTGGCTCTGGAGTTAGAGAATGTTGTCAGCGGTGTCACATGGAAAGCAGTCTGTGCTCTCAACTGCTGCCATCCCTCTAGTCACACAAGCTGCTTTAAGCTGTAGTTCCTCCTGGACTTGGGGAGGGCTCTATCTCTGGTCATGCCTTGTTTATCTCAAAACCAAATATCAGGTCAGAACTTACAATCGACTTGGGTGTGTCCAGACAGGAGAGTCTAGTAAAGGCCGAGATCTGTGTGGAGAAATGAAGAGAAGGCCAGCTGTTCCAATCTTCGGGCAGTGTAAGTCTCAGTGGAAAGGACCTTGGCAATGTTCATTAGGGTCTATAGAATTCTACATGATCCAGAAAATACCATGTTTGACTTTCTATATGTTTATGTGTGTAAATGAATGTATGTGTACACATCTACGACTGTGTGTATGTGTGTATGGAAGTATATGAGTATATGTGTGCATGTATGGGAGTATATGAGTGTGTGTGTATGTGTGTGTGTACATGTATGGGAGTATATGAATGTGTGTGCACATGTATGGAAACATATATGCAATACACACATATATGAGTATGTGTGTGTGCGTGTATGGGAGTATATGACTGTGTGTGCATGTATGGGGATATATGAGTATGTGTGTATGTATGTGTGCATGTGTGGGAGTATAGAGTGTGTGTGCACATGTATGGAAGTATATGATTATATGTGTGTATGGGAGTATATGAGTGTGTGTGTGTATGGGAGTATATGAGGGTGTGTGTGCATGTTTGGGAGTATATGATTGTGTATGCACATGTATGAGGTATATGAGTGTGTGTGCACGTGTATGGGAGTATATAAGTGTATGTGTGCGTATATGGGAGTACATGATTGTGTGTGCGCATGTATGGGAGTATATGAGTGTGTGTG
>PVIU01023003.1:0-28261 GCA_004026605.1 Ondatra zibethicus | reverse complement strand
TCCTTCTCCTCCTTCTCCTCCTCCTCCTCCACACAAACAGAATTACAGGGCATGTTCATGGTCTTCTGTGGGCTCCTGTCATTCCCCTTGTGTCTTAGTGGCAACTATGTGTGCTTGGTGCACTGATCACTGTAACTACAGCTACCGTGGCAGGGTCCCAGAGCCTGTTCTGTACCTTGGAGTTGCTTCCCACACTGCAGGAAGGAAAAGAGGGAAAGGCAGCTGTTGGCCAAAGTGACCCCCAGTGCATGGTTGCCTGGAAAGGGCCATGGCTGAGCATACCTGGATTGTGCTCTGAGGACCTGGCAGGTACTTTCCCTGTGTCATGCAGAGAAGGTTAGCGGACATGCTGGGCAGGCCCAGCTCCTGTGGCTCCCAGCCCTGCTGCTCAAGCATCAGTGGAAGATGTTCCAACCTGGGTGTGAGCTGGGATTCATGAAGACCCCTTTGATGATGTTCCTTTCGAGTCAGATCCTAGGGACCTTCTGAAACATGCTGCCGGGAGAGGGTCTTTGAGCTGACCATGACTGTGGTCTTCCTGGGAAGGTCTCTAAGAACATGGGATGCTCCTTCCAAATGCATGATGTGGGTGTGGCTTTCTCCCAGTGAATCTTTCTTCAGTGACCCAAAAAGTCACTAAAGGGCAAGACCAAGTCAGTGGGGATAGAGATGGTGGGAAGGTCACAGGCTGGAGGCCAGCTGTGGGTTGACAAGGCCTCCCTGGACTGCCAACACAACAGTGGCCTATCTCAGAACTGTAGTTCCACGAAGACCTTGTCCTCTAATTGGGTTTGGCTGTGGTAGTGGCCGATGACTTCACTGATTGTCAGGGGATTGTTAGGGCTGTACACCCACTAAGGGGTGATTGTCAGGGTAGTACTCCCACTAAGGGGTGGATGCCCAGAGCATATTTGGGAAGGGCCAAGAGAGGGAGATTTTTCCATTGCAGGACTGACGGGGCCACTACAGGCTCCTACCTGATGTGGCTTCTGTCTGACTCATCTACCTCCCTGGGACCTGAACTGCCACAGGTAGAATCTTAGCTCTGTCTGCTGCTTGTCCATCCTGCCCCCCACACCCTGTTCCTGGCTATTCAGCTCATGGCTGTGAGCCAGGGCTCAACATCTCCCAGGTGCAGGTGAAGGATGCCAACCTTGCTACCGTCAGACTTGGTTCTCCAAGGGGGGCAATGCCATGGAATCTCACAGCTTGAGAGCTACTAGTGGTAGGAGTGCCATGTCACACACAGAGTGTGGCCTGGGTGGCACGGTATGCCCCAAGTCACTGAGACTTCAGCTGTTCTCAGCCTGTGGGCTCCAGCCCCCATTTCCTCTAAGTACCTCGTGTGCCACTTCCCCTAAGAGTAACTTGTCCTGTTCCTTTGTTTCTGTCATTGCACTTGGCTTATGCTTTCTTCAGCCACCAGACACTGAGGCCATGTCCTCAGGTCAGGCTGAGAAACCATTCTAGAAAGTTCTGAGTGGCATTACAGTCACCAAGGAGGCTTGCAGGAGACTTGGCAGCTAGAAGAACCTCCTGAGAGGATATCTGACAGTCCCTTTCTCTACCCCAGAGCCTCATCTGCTGTCCCTTCTTCAGGTGACCCACTTCCTGGGATGGCCCCAGTACCAGCTCTGTGTCTGTGTTTCCCACTGGTGTACGGTGTCTTCCTGTTTCCTCCCTGCTCTGGAATTGATTACATTTTCAATATAGTCACCACTGGGAGGTCTCAGGGTCTTGAGGAGGATGCATCTTCCTTCTACATGAACAGTGTATGCTTCTCATGTGGTAGCATGTCCAAGCTGGGCTGAGGCTAGCTGAATTGTTGAAGAGTTGAGTCATTAGGTACCGTCCTCTGTGAGTCTACTCTCATCTCGGTTCTCAAGGCCCCTGAGATGGGTGGTAAAAGGTCAACCAAAGTAGCCTTTAATTTGTACACAGACCTGAAGGTTCTCAGTCTGTATCCCCATGTGGCTGCTGGGGGACCCCAAAGAAATAGTGCCAGGGGCTGCCGTCTAAGGAGTAAGGTGGCACACATCCTATATTCTCCAGTGATGTAGTCTTGCAAAACCCTCACTGCACCTTCAAGCCCTGTCTGTAACTCCCATGTCCTGGAGAACTGAGGGCCGTCACTTTTTGGGGTCTCAGGAATACTTCCTGCTATGGAAGACATTCTCCATGAGGGGATGTCCTGAACAGGTGCACAGTCTTCCGATCTATGAGGACCTTTCTGTTCCTAGGGTGACCCCAGTAGGAAGAGTCCCCCAGGTCACCACAGGGCAGCCATAAAAAAGGGACTCAGTGGACATATCTCTCTAGCCCACCTTGTCCCACTTGAGAATGACAGCGACACAGGCCACTTCAGATGCATTCTGGAAATCAGAGAGGTCTCCAGATATGCCCAGCATGCTACAGTCATGGCAACTCTCACAAGAGAACAAATCCACTGAAGTAAATCCCTGCCTCCCCAATTATCTGAACAAGAAACTACCATAACTTGCTATAACTTAAAAAATATTAGTTTTAGAAAGAGCTCTAACATGACGCTTCAAAATCATGGATGAAAAGTTGGGGCCAGTCTTGGTGTTCTGGAATCTGAGCCTCAAGGCTATCTGGGGACCCCGGCTTCCTGCTGAGAGGTGAGGCATGACCTATAGTTCGTTCCCAGGTGTCCCAGCGGGCCTGGGTCCTACTGGTTGCTAGCTCTCTGCCTCATCCCGTGCCCCCTTCACATGGCCCACACCTACCCCACCGGGCTGGGGTGCGGCCCAGCATCTGCCCAGTGTCCGGGTTCCAACAGTAGTGCCGGAATTCGGCCATGCGCTGACTGCATGACTTCTTCTCCTGTAGGGCTGCCATGTCCTCTCCTGCTGGCCTGGACTGGGCCCAGGGAGCGTCCTCTGAGGCTTATAGTCTCCCCTGCCTGAGGCCAAAGGCACTGGAGTCAGCTATCAGTTCCCCATTATCACCTCTACAAACACAAGGGAGGGTTGGGGCTGGCCGGGTATCTGCCCTCTACTGTCCCAGAAGTCAGTTGGTCCTTGGGATGCCCTTGGCTGACAACTTAATCTTCCCTGATTAAGTTGAAGGGAAGCATTTCTGCTAAGAACAGACTTCCAGGTTGTGCCTCAGCTCTCCTTCAGGCACGTTCCAGGTCAAATGTCACAGGCCTGAGATCTGCCATCCAGCCACTCAGGTCTCTTGGACCTTGAACTGCTTCTTTAAGACTCCCCTCCTCTTCAGGGTGGTAGAGAAGTTGCCTGAAGTGTGCCCACAACTTCCTGGAGTAGTCCCACAGGCCTGTCTTTCTCAAGATGGTGGTCAGGGCAGAGTCAACGGGAACGTCAGAGGGAACTGGGTAAACAACTGTGAAGGACAGCATTGGGCAAAGGTGGAGGCGCTGTCAGGGAGGGCGCCTGTCTTCCAGTCTCTGCCATGAGGATAATGCTCTCCTGCCCTTTGTTGGAAGTAGGGCCAGAGCACCGTTAAGATTCCTTGTGTGTCTGCAGAGAGAATCCCACTCACCGCATCTGGGGTGCTCCCTGGTTTTGTTTCTTCTGCCCCAACTTCTTGATGATGAGGTTCTGATGTTGGAGCTGCTGGGTGGAGCCTCTGCGGTTCTCATACCCTGATGGGCTGCTGACAGTTGGATGCCTGCAAAGGTCCACTCAAGAGAGCACGTGGATAACACATGAGGGCTACAAATGCTGGCCAAAGAGCCCTTCCTTAGACTCAATGCCAAGAGAGGAAGCCATAAAAAGAAACCTGTAAATTGGACAGAACCACTTCTGCCCATGAAATCCCAGGTATAAATGAAAAGGCACATTGCCACCTGGACAAGACATGTGAAAAGCACCCATCTGGCACAGGGCCAGGCGCAGGACACATAGGCAAAGGATGTTTCAGAATCAGTGATTGAAAAACAGCCCCAGCATATGGTAGGAAGATACTAGAAAATGCTACCCAAAGTGGATGGAGGCTTGGCTGGCTTAACCCTCAGGGAAAGGAAAATTAAAGCCACAAAGAACGGGGGTTAGAGAGATGGTTAGGAGCACCGGCTGCTCTTCCAGAGGACCTGAGTTCAAGTCCCAGCACCCTTAGGGCAGCTCAACAACTATCTCTAATGGGATCTGATGCCTTCTTCTGGCATTCAGGCATACGTGCAGGCATACATGCAGGCAGAGCACGCATACATTCAAAAAGTACATAAATAAAAAATTTTAAACCCCACAAAGAACAAAGAAGTCATTTCATTTTCAGGAAAATGGGTGGAGCTGAATATTATCATATTGAGTGAAATAATACAGCGCCACATGTTCTCTGACATATACAGAACAGAAACAAAGCTATTACCAGAGACGTGAAAAGAGAGGGGAGGAGGCCATTTGGGAAGGAAATCAGTGGGAAGAGGAGGGGAAACCAGAGAGTAACGGGTATGTGTATGAATATGTTCAGAGTACATTATGCATGCATGAAAATATCACAGCAAAACTCATTGTTTTGTACAATTAATATATGCTAGTGAGGAACATTACCAGGGCAGAATGGCCAAACAAGGAAACTTCCAGTCCTGTCAAGGATGTGGGTGTCTGGCTTCAATGGCTATTGGTGGGAATGAAAGATAGGCACATCCCTGGAAGTCAGTTTGCCAGTTGTTTTTAGAGCAAACACATCACATAGCTGCCCAGAATTACACTCTTGGACATTTATCTCAGAGAAGTAGTAATCTTCAGACATAAATACAGTAATAGCATTGTGTGTAACAGCCCAAATCTGGAAAGAATACCAAATGTTCTTCTCTGGATGCCTGGTTAGATCTTGGAGCATCTGCATGGATCATGGACCAATAGTCAGCCACAGGAAGGCAGGAGCTAACTGTGGGCACCTGCCTCCACTTCTGGAGAATTTCCTGAGAGGGAGAAGCTAGTTTCCCAAAGGGCCCGTACTCACACAGAGAGTGGACCTGTGGATGCCTGGAGGGCTGAGGGTGTGGGAAAGGCTTTGTCAGCTCAGGGGTCCTGGTGCCATGGGTACCCTGAACCTAATGCTCCCGTGTCAGGTATCTGCTATTACTGTTGAGGGACCCCCTCCTTATTTCCCCCTCCTTCTCTCATGACCCCTCAGCTGTGTGTACTCTGTCATTACCTCAAAAATTTAGCTGAACAAGGATACGCAGAGATGAGTTTGGGAGACACTATAGACTCCGCCCCTTTGTCTAAATATTCTGGGCCAGGAACTAAACTTGTCCTACTTTGGTTGCCAAATTCTCCTCAGCCCTCTCCACAAGGGACCTTCCTGGTGTGAAGGCAGTCTGGAATTCTTCAGCCCTAAACCTCTCCTGGTCCTGTTCCACGGCTTCCATGTAAACCACTCAGGAGCCTGTCAGAAATGGAGGCCTGAGTTCCGCCAGGCCCTCTGAGCCAGGTGGAATGTGGATTTCAGTGCTCTGGGTGACTCTACTGGCAAGGTACCCAGTGGTTGAGAACCATGTCCCCTTCAGTCCTGATTGGTACAAGAATCAGATATGGTCTGTCCAAGGTCACCAGCTGCTAAGTGGCAGGGTTGGGACTAGTGCAGGTCACTTGGGGACAATGAGATATTGTTTACCTCAAATATTTACTTGTCAATCTTCCTGTCACAAGCCCTTGCTAAGAGGTGGGAGGTGAGAGAGGGGGTTGGCGTTCACCGGAAGGTTCTCTTTTCTCTTCCGCAGTCACAACAGGAGACCCTGTCCTCACCTGATGCCACCCTGCTGCTCCTCAGAGGAGGTGGGTGGGCTGAACGCTCCTTTTGCCTTCTGACTGGGGCTTTCATTCATTCTGGAAGACTTCCCGCCCCCAGGTCTCCCTCCCTGTGGCTCCTCCTCCAACTGTCAGGAGCCCTTACAGACATAGCAGTTGAGGTCCCCACGAGATGGTGACATGCCCATACCATCTACCATTCCTGGGTGTGGCCTGGGTATGATTATTGTCTAAGCTGGGTCCTGAGTGTGTGCCCCAGATGTGTCCCTGATGTTTCAAGTCTGTCTCAGGTGTGCCCACCTGAATCCTGAATCCAGCTGTGTTCTAGGTACATCCCAGGCTCGTGTCTCATGAGTCTTCTGGCTTGACGGGACTCAGCGTGAAGGTCGGTGGCTCTCCTGCGCCCTGTCTTTGTCCTTTAATCATCTTGTGGCAATTCTTCAAGAAGACTGGTTGATCACACCATCAAGCGTCCGTGACCTCATTCATAGATGGGGAAACTGGTCACTGTGGGCTTTCCCCCACTACATTCCTGCTTCTGGCCTGCTACTCTCTTGAAGATAAAAAGGAAACACAGTGTGGAAAACAGCCATCTTTACAAATGGAGGTTGCTTCTGGGACCGTCTGAACTCTCCTGTAGACCCACATCCCAGCAGGACACAGGCAGGTCCTGTGCACCTGCCAAGGTCTGGGAAAGACAGAACTGCTCCCTAGGGGCTTCCAGGAGCCTGCGGTGTGCCCTTCCCTTGGGAACACGAAGGCAGTACCCAGGGGGAGAGAGCCGAGCCGAACTCTAATCCGATTAGGAGCAGCTTAGGGGATTGTCTTTTTCTGGCACCTGTTTTGTCACCCCTAATTTGTCCTTGGTGACCCCAGGACTGGGATTTAGCTAGATGCTTGTTAGCCCTGGTCTCTCTGGACTTCTCAGTGGCTCCCCAAGCATCCTGGCCACAGCTACATGTCTCCCTTGTCCCACAAGGGCAGGAACAGGCCATAGGCCAAGGGCATAGGGTCGGGCCTGCTTTAGATGCAGGTTCCTTGAGCTTCACTTCGGCTTATGGGTCCTAACACTTGAAGTGGACACAAGACATCATCAGGATGGATTTTGGGTCCTTGGAGACTGTCGTGGCCAACTCTGCCTTCATCGCTGCCCGTGGCAGCTTTGACGGAAGCAGCACCCCCTCTTCCCGGGACAAGAAGTATCTGGCCAAGCTCCGGTTGCCCCCATTGTCGAAGTGCGAGAGTCTCCGTGACAACCTCAGCCTGGAGTTTGAGAGCCTGTGCTCAGAGCAACCCATTGGCAAGAGGCTCTTCCAACAGTTCCTGAAGACAGATGAGAGACATGTACCAGCTCTGGAGCTCTGGAAGGACATTGAGGACTACGACACAGCTGATGGTGACCTGCGCCCTCAGAAGGCACAGGCCATCCTGGCTGAGTACTTGGATCCGCAGGCCACACTCTTCTGCAGTTTTCTGGACCAGGGCATGGTGGTAAAGGTGAGGGAAGGGCCCACCGGGAGCCAGGATGGCCTCTTCCAGCCTCTGCTGCAGGCTACCCTGGATCACCTGAGCCAGGCCCCCTTTCAGGAGTACCTGGAAAGCCTGTACTTCCTGCGGTTCCTCCAGTGGAAATGGCTGGAAGCCCAGCCCATAGGTGAAGACTGGTTCTTGGACTTCAGGGTTCTGGGGAAAGGGGGCTTTGGGGAGGTGTCTGCCTGCCAAATGAAGGCGACTGGCAAGATGTATGCCTGCAAGAAGCTCAATAAGAAGCGGCTGAAGAAAAGGAAGGGTTACCAGGTAGGGAGCCCGGCAAGCAGAAGATGCTCTTGGGCTGGAGGGATGGGAGGATGTCGGCCACCCGTCTGTGGGGGTCTACGTGGGCCTTAGCTACTGTGCGTGTATCCTGCTGTGTGGACACCCCCACCCCCAGCTCAGGCAGCCACTAGCAGGGCAGTTGTTCATCTGCGCCACACTGAGGAGCAGTTTGGGGGAGAGCCGGTGGCTGTTTAGAGCGTGTATGTGGCTGTCTCGAACTTTTCTTCAAACTGTGGCTCTTGTTGCGATTGCATGCAGGAGAAAGCGAGGCAGTACTCTGCCTGGGAAACATCACTTCAGCAGGCACTGTTGGCACGAGGCAGAACCTTTCTGTGATGCTGGGGTGCAGGACTACTTTTTCCTGAACACAGGTTTCCAGGGGACAAGAATGGCTGGAGGACTTAGGCAGGCTGCTGGTATTTTAGTTCCTTCTTTGTTGGCGTCAGTGTCTGGTTAAGGCAGGATCAGTGAAAGCGGCTTATTGTCCAAGGAACACAGCCCCACTGTACAGAATAGATAATGCTGTGAAATTCTTAGGGACAGGCACCAGACTCAGCAGGGCCCTGAGACTTCAGTGAAAGGTCAAACATTAGGTACAAACAGCAAGTGGGAGTGTCAGACAAATCAGGCACCTTTACCAGGGGCCTTGGGGACTGCACCTCATGGTGGTTTAATGTTAATCTTCAAAGAAGAGCTTTATACTCAGACATGGTGGCTCACACCTTTAATCCCAGCACTCAGGAGGTAGAGGCAGGCGGAGCTCTGTGAGTTCAATGTTCTACATGGAGAGTTGCAGGAGAGCCAGGACTACATAGTGAGACCATGTCTCTCTGAGTTCTGGGTTACCGACATCTACACGCAACCCAGTACAACATTGAAACTTTTCTGACTTCAGTGTCCTGATGGGACATACGCAGAATGAACTGGCTTGACCCACCGTCCTCATCCCTTTCACACTTGTGGATTTTTAGATGAACAATAAAGCAGGGTCTGCCGGAAACTTGGGCTGCACTGGGAGTTAGCAAGGATACAAGCGAGGACCGGATAGAAGTGGAATAAGCAAGGCGCAGAGGGAGGGTGGGTAGGGCAGTGATGGGGATGTCCTGGTGGACACCATGGCTATACCCCTGATGGATTGAATGCATGCTAGACTCCACCCATTGCAAGCCCGCCCTGCACTGTGCCCAGCACGCAGGCTGCTTTCCACTGTGCCTTCCTGAGGACTGAGGACCACAACTCTGCTTCTAGGGTGCCATAGTTGAGAAGAGGATCCTGACCAAGGTGCACAGTAGGTTCATTGTGTCTCTGGCCTACGCGTTCGAGACCAAGACTGACCTCTGTCTGGTGATGACCATAATGAATGGAGGTGACATAAGGTAATGGTGTCCAAAACTGGGGTTTGTTTCAACTAGGGCACCTGGTTCATGTCTCGTTGGGGCCAGGACTTAAGCTGCATCTGTCATTGCACATTCTTGGGTATCCCCGCCATTGTTGGGGACAGGTGACAGGGGGTGTGGTGCTGTGAATGGCTGTGATGGGGATACTGTGGGCTGAGAGGGCTAAGAAAGTAAAATAAACAGTTCCGTCAGTAGGGACAGAGAGCTGGAAGACCAACTAGAGCCAACTTGCCTATGGCCTACATAGGAGAGTACCACCCCTGACGACGGTGCTCTGAGGTTGTTCCTGCATCCTTGGGGAGGTTGGGTCATGGCTTTCACTGACTTGGTGACTTCACCACTCTTTCCCTCAGTTTCCTGTTCTGTCAAAAAGAAATGAATAATAATGACCAAGTCGGTATCAGGAGGATAGAGCATTGGGACCTTAGGGTAACTGGCACACAAAGTTAAAATGACAAGATTCTTGGGTACCTGGTGCAGGAGGCTAACACGGTGAGACTCTGGGGTACCTTGGGAATGTCGGGTGTCACTAAAGGGAGCTATGACTTCCAAATACCTGTGCCCTTCCCTTCCTCTCCTCTGCTTTATTGACATCACTGTTTACAGAGCCACCTGCCTTTTCTTCAGATGAGTAAAATGGGGGCTAGACAGCCAGTCTGTAAGACTCCCGTAGAAGGGGAAGAGGGTTGCAAGGAATGCTGGGAGATTCTAGCATGGCAGGCTGTTCTATCCCCCTCCTCCCAGGGGCCTCTGCTTATCTTCCAGGCTCTTGGTCTGCCCCCACCCTCCCTGAAGCTTAGGTCATTCATATCTTCTAGCTGTGAGCTTCGCTTCCCTGTGAGGTGTTGAGGTGGGACATGCAAGAAAGAATGCTAAAAAGGACAGACTTCAGGGGCCCGCAGAGAAGGTGGCTGCAAAGGAGGGGCCGTTGTCAAATCCACCTATGGGTTCGAGGTGTGGTGGAGCAGACCATGGGTGTACTTAGGGAGCTGGGAGCTGCTTGTGTTTTAAGAAAGTGAGGCTAACTCCCCTCCTCTGGCCCTGTCCTGGCACTGCTCTGGGGTCAGAAGGAAGGATGCATTAAGTAACAAGCTTGTATGTCCTCTAACAGTCATGGGTAAGGTGTGAGCTCTCTGAGACCTCTAGCCCTGGGTTTCTCCAGGAGAACACTGATGCTCGGTCCCAAGGTGACCACGCTGTGTTGACACGCGTGTGCCCTGAGACCCAGGCTCTGTTTCTGTGTTTACTGCCCTTAAGCCCTGGGGTATGTGTACTTCCCATGGTGTTCCGCCCGCAGGTACCACATCTACAATGTGGATGAGGAGAACCCTGGCTTCTCTGAGCCCCGCGCCATCTACTACACAGCGCAGATCATTAGTGGCCTGGAGCACCTGCATCAGAGACGCATCGTCTACCGCGACCTCAAGCCAGAGAACGTGCTACTGGACAATGATGGTGAGCCCTGGAGGGATGGAGGCCATAGCAGTGCAGGTGGCCCACAGCGTGGTGTCATCAGCCTCTTTGAAAGTCACTGCAGAGGGGCCGAGTGGGTGATAGGGTATAAAGGACCATGGTGTAAACTGTGCAGTGTATTGCACAGGAACTGTTTGTTCCCTGTGTGTGTGTGTCTTTCTGGATATACGTGTGTGGCAGGGGTTACACATTTGTGGGTAAGGTATGTGTGGTACGCCTACTATGTGTATGATATGTCTTTGTGAGGGGTGGATATGTATGTCTAGAGTGTGGTATGTGTGTACATAGAACATGTGGAGCGTGTTTTTCTACTGTGCAGAGAAATATTGCCGAGCCCTGGACTCACCTGGCACCTCTCTTCTGTGAAATGTGTGTAACCTCAGCTTGTATTTACTCTCAGGCAATATCCGAATTTCTGACCTTGGATTGGCTGTGGAGCTGAAGGAAGGACAGGATAAGACCAAGGGTTATGCAGGGACCCCAGGTAAGACCTGAGTATTGGGGAAGGGGCCTGGAGAGGCTTTGCATCCAGGAAGAGGCCAGGGTCGTCCTCTCTTCCAGAGCCAGCAGCAGCAGGGTCCCCAAGATCTAAGGTGGTAATATGGGGAGTGGGGGTTGTGGAGCGTGGCTCCCTTATCCCCTAGAGCAAACAGTGGCAATCAGGTTTCGCCCAGCAGCTCAAGAACTGTTTGTTCCCTGCCATGATAACCCCTACCCCACCTTAGCAGTCTCTCTGGCTTACTGCCTCACCCTCTGGGCAAAGCTGCCCCTTTGGTACCTTGATGGGCAGAAAGAATGCAAGACTTGCACACTAAGTGGCTTCTTGAGCGTTGACAGAATGAGTTTGTCCAGGGTGTCTCATGGAAGAGCTGGAGTCATGGGATCACCGTGTGGGTCACGTCACAGAGCACTGGGGACAGGAACTTTCCTCAGGTAGCCCTTGCTAGGCATCAATAAAACCCTGGTAGGTATCCACCAATGTGCAGGGTATGTACATGTGTGTCTCTGTGTGCGCACATGCATACCTGTGTGTACACACATTCCCACAGGTATGCTTGCTCTCATGTGGTGTAAACAGGTGTATGACTTGTAGGTGTGATTGCATGTGAACATGGATGCCTTTATGTCTAAGTGCATATATGGATGAGCACGAGCCTGTACATGCATGTGCATCTGTGAATATCTGTGCATATCTTTTTGTACATGTATGTAGGCACACAACTCCCTTTGTGTGTCTATATGCACGTATGTGTATGAAGGCACCTCTGTGTATGTATAGTCTCTGTGCATATATGCAAATATGTATGTGTGTGCATCTTTACAAATGTGTCTTTGTGCATGTACATGTCTATGTGCATCTCTGTATATGTATATATTTCATGCATGAATCTGTGAACATATGAGTGTATTCATGTGTCAATGTGCATAGGCATCTCTGTGTGGATGCTCAGCACCTGTATCTGTGCATATATGGCTGTGCATCTCGATGTATATAGGCTTTGTGTACATGTACACTTGCACATATATGTATGATTGTGGATGTATCTGTGTTTAAGTGCGTACACACTCGTGGCCATTTGTGGCTTGCTTCCTTCATCATTTTCTTCAGAGGAAAGGAGAGAGGCAGCCTGTGTGGAGGAGAGAAGAGACGTGAATCAGGTGGGGTGGATGCATGAGGCAGGCCCATGCCTAGTGTCTAGATGACCTTAGATGGTGTGCTTAATCTGTCAGAGCCCTGGTTCTAACACTGAACACATAGGCTCGTGAGTCTGTTAAGTGACCACTATATACCCGGCACTTGCATGAAGTAGACACACCTGCATTTAAGTCTCCACATTCTAGAAGGTCATATTCAGGTTGATGCCTGACAGAATTTCTTAGATATTTTCCTACTTCCCTGGACTCTCTGGCTTCAGACAGTCTCTATATTGGGATGTATATAGAGTGGAGACAGGATCTTGCTTTGGGTTACAGAAAGGTCCCTCTGTCGCCAGGACTCTATGCCTCAGGTACCACTTGAAACTATCTCTGATGCCATGGTGGGTAAAGGGACAAGAGCTTCCCCCTACATTCTGGGGTATGACAAATCCCTACTGGTCCCCAGGAGGCATGGTGACTGTCTAGCCTGGATCTTGGTTGCTGGTGGGTGCTGAGGGCCCTGTGAAAGGCACAGGGTGACAGAGATCTGAGGAAAGGATTCTGGAAACGGCGTGTCTTAGAGCCATCACACAGCCTTGTGAAGACATGGCTGCACCTGCTTTCATGGACTAGTCTAAACTCCACTTGGATCTCTTTAATCCACTGCAAGTACCAGATCCACTGAAGCAAGCATGAAGAACTTACTTCAAGACCAGAAACTGGTCCTGCTCAGGACTGAGTATGAGGCCCGACTGGCCACGAGAGGGCACCGTTGCCTGCCTAATTACCACCTCACCGAGCTGGCACTGACTCTTCAGGTGGATCCAGTGGCATCCCTACACTCATGGGAACCTTTGGCTGGGACTCCAGTAAAGGCTGGAAATGCTAAGCTAGGAGGCAAACTAGAAGCTGCTATTCCAAAAGTGCTAACCGACGAGCACCGTCCTAGACAGTTCTCCGTGCTCTGCAGGGGCTCAGCTCAGGCTGTAGGTTGTGCATGGGGAGGTTCTTCCTCTGAGTACAGGAAAGGTGCACCTCTGTCTTCCACAAGGGAGCGAGTGAGTTCATTACAGCAGAAGCAGAAATCCTCTGGCTCCCTCATCCAGTAACCCACGGGTGCCTGCTCTGCTGCGGCGATGCTGTTTGCAAAAACCCAAACTCTGAAGACAAAGGGTGACACGATCAGGGTGTAGCTTGGCACCGCTGGAAGTGGTGCTGGGTGAGCTCTGGTGCTGTCTTGGAGTGGGGAAGTGCCGTGCATGGCTGCCAGAGGAACTGTCAACAGCACACCTTCCAGAAGGGCTCAGGAACAAGTCCAAAGATGGGCGGGAGGAGACGGTTTAGACACTGTGTTGTAGACCCTGGGCATTAGCATGTGTGGTGTGTGGCAGGGACTTGAGACTTTTAGGCACATGTCCGAGTTGTGACCAGACAGCTAGGAGGACTAGGAAGGGCATGTCTGTCTAGAAGGCCACACAGCAGCTGTGTGATCAGGTGCTGTTCTGTGAGGCCAGACTTGTGGCTCTGTTTCCTCCTGTCTGCAGCATCCTCAGCAAATTTCCTCCTTGTTATCAGGTGGCTCCACACCTTGCTTCCCATCGCTGGAGGCTGAACATGATAGGTGTGTGCCCTGCTTTCGGCGGGGCTGCAGGAGAGCCCAGCTGTGGCTTCCCTGTAGGTGCTAAAAGAAGGTTCTTGCTGCCAGCAACAAAGTGTCTGAGGAAGGCGTAAGACAGTGGCCTCACCAGTGTCCCTTGGGCTTTGTTTGCAGCACCTTTGTTCGCTGGCCCACTTTGCATTATGGGGCACAGGTCTCACTTCCATGTCCTTGTAAGAGGAAAGGGATCAGAAAGTCACAGCAAGGTCTGTCTGCATCTGTCTACCCCACGAGTTACATGCCGTATGCTGTTCTGTTTGCATTGTTCCGAGTCTGAATGCCGTTTGCTGTCCTGTTTGCATTGTTCTGAGTCTGAGTGGGGGGGAAAGGAGGCTTCATATTACACATGAGGAAGGAGATACCACATGAGGAACAAGATTCCTGACCCTGACAATGCTGCCCCTAGGAAGCTTTGGCTATGTTGGAAAACATTTTTGGTTGTTACAACTGTGGGCATCCAATGGGTAGCAGCCAGGGTTAAGTTCAATTGTCCTTCAATGACAACAAAGAGGTTTCTGTTCTCAAAATCACTGGTAGTGAGACCCCCTGGCGGGGGGCGAGGGTGAATCATGAAAGCTTTGGTTGTTCTGCGATTGCTTGGTAGGGACCATGCTGTGGGAAAACAGCTGCGTCTGAAATCTATGATGTTCATGACTGCAGGTTTCATGGCCCCTGAGCTCCTCCGTGGGGAAGAATATGACTTCTCTGTGGACTACTTTGCCCTGGGGGTCACATTGTATGAGATGATTGCAGCCAGAGGACCCTTCCGAGCCCGAGGAGAGAAGGTAGGTGCTGCCTGGCAGGAAGTCCTGAAAGGGTCCATTCTGGGGCAGACGTGGATGGGTGGGCTATGCAGGCTCTGGGGTGCTGCTTCCTCGGTGATGTTCTGTCCCAAGGGCTGCCTGTTCTTGAGACCTGTAGGTGGCGCTGTTAAGGAATTAGAAATCTCTCCTTTCACACCAGAGGCAGTAGGTGGCAGAGTGAACATACACTAGCTAAGACTGGCAGTTTCTTCCTGGTAAGAAAGCGGACATTAGGCCCTTCTGGGGCAGACTACACAAAGGAGGCCACTGGTGGGTCCCTAGCTAACTGCGGCCATCAGGCCACTGCTCTTGGGACTTCGAACAACACCCCAGGCACTCTCCCTGCTCCTCATTTTTGTTTGCACAGCGGTCAGAAGCCAGGGACCGTCCTATGTCTCAGCAGGGACAGGGTCCACCTGCTTGTCACTGTCTTGCCTCGCCTGAGCTTACAGCTCTGTGCTGTCATGTGATCCTGACCCCACCTGGAGAAGGGTCTCAGTCTCCTAGGCCTCCACGGTGACAGGTGACAGGCGTTAGGGCAAGCTGAGTGCTCTAACAACACTGCTCATTCAGGTTTCACAGGCTACGCTGCTCTGTCCATGCCTGCAAGAGAGAGGACGGGGGCGTCGGCTTTGCAACAAGGGTTGTCTGGGGGAGTAAGCCACACTGTGTCTATCATACATTGGTGTGAGGGACGCTTTGTGTGGGAGACCAGGAGTGAAACAGGAGGAGTAAGGCAAGCTCTCACCTTCGGTTTCTGTCAGATGGCTGAGGGAGATCTCCCCCGGGCCACGCTCTCCAGCCGCAACTGTCATTGCTGGTCCTTTTCTGTGGCAGTGGACTAGCTGTGTACACAGGCAGATAAGGTGGATGGGAGCTTCACCTTGGGACTTTGGTCTGTGTCCTGAGATTTGAGCCTCTCAATGCCAAGCCACTGGGAGGGTCCATCAGCCACCCCCACGGCTCCCCAAGGCTTGCAGCTTGGCCGTGGCGCAAGTGAACTGGTCTGTTTGCCCGCCATGTAGGTGGAGAACAAGGAACTGAAGCAGCGCATCATCTCAGAGCCCGTGAAGTACCCAGACAGGTTCAGCCAGGCCAGCAAAGACTTCTGTGAGGCACTGCTGGAGAAGGACCCAGAGAAGCGCCTGGGCTTCCGGGATGGGACCTGTGATGCACTGAGGGCAAACATCCTCTTCAAAGACATCAGCTGGAGGCAGCTTGAAGCCGGTACGGTTGGTACCATACGCCTGAGAAGGCTTAGGGGTTGATGCTGTAGACCCTTGATGGCCTACCTTAGCTGTGGGGTCAGCCACGGACTGAGCGGAGTACTTATGGGACCCCAGCTAGCCTCTGGCAGCTCATCTGGTCCTCCATTCATCTCCAGTATCCCAGGACTGGGCATCAGGGTTAGGCAGGTTGAAATCAGGTGGGAAAAGTGGGTAGCAAGCCAGTGTTGAAGATGTAGGTCTGTCTCATGGTATTTCCCTTCCATAGTCTGTGTTCTAGAGATCCAAGGATTCAAGGGAGGCAGAGTTTGTCTGTCTGTGAGAAGTTCATTTATTCCACATTGTTTGTCATGATATGCAGCCACAGATACTGTGTGTGCCGTGTGTACACGTGTCTGGGTATTTGTGTGTGTATAGCTGCTAGTGTGTGAGCCCATGCTCATGTGCCTCTGTGCACAGGTACTTGCCTGTGCATGTCTATATGTACATCTAATGTCTGTGTGTGGTGTGGTGTGTATGTTTTGTGTGTGTGTGTGCGTGTATACACCTCTGTGTGTGTGTACCCCTCTGGGTGTGTGTGTGTGTATACCCCTGTGTGTGTGTGTGGTATGGTATATATGTTTTGTGTGTGTGTGCGTTTTCAAGGGTGACTAAAGGCATACTGTTGTCCTATAGGAATCTGTGGGGAGGGGAAGAGCCAGATGGCATTTTCAATAAAATTAGGATCAACCACAGGATGAGCTAAGATCACAGAGAGTGGAAGATGGTCCTGAGAGACGTGACTTTTGGGTGGAATAGCTAAGCAACTCACCCGACGAGGGGCTGCTCTTGGCAGAGCCTTCATGATGCAGCCCCAAGGAAAGAAAGGGTCCTGGATCTGTCTCTGAGGTGCAAGGGAGTGGCAAGGCATGGGAGAGTTAAGTCAGGCATGTTGGAGAAAGTCAGGTGAAGAAGTTACACTTGGGTGCCCACAGACCGCCTGGACCAGCACAGGCCTGTTGGAAAGCTGGAGTTAGTGGCTTATGTATAGCAGGGTTCCAGGGTAGGCTCAAATGTTCAAAGGAAGCCAGAGCCGGTGACTGGGAGTGACACCTGGGCTCTGTAAGAACGACAGTGTTCTGCATCTGTAGCTTCTGCCATGAAGTGAAGCAGCCTGGGGCAGGAGGATGCAGAGTTCAGTTTAACAGACATTGCTGTGATGCCTACCTGGGGCCAGGCAAGAGCTCTGAGCCTGGGGCTGAAGAGAAGGTGCGGTTACTATGTGAGGGACTGGGGCCCTGCTTTCAAGGTGCTCGCAAGAGGACTTTGGGGAGAGGGCCTGGGGAAGGTATAGGAGGCAAGTGCTGGGATTTCTGTTTAAAGGCTTCTTAGCTGGCATAGTAGCTCCAGCACTGGGGAGGCTGAGGCAGGAGGATTGTGACTTTAGGCCAGTCTCCACGCGCGCAAACACACACATACATACACGCATGCACGCACACACACACACCTTTCTAACCAGACCTGTGCATATTCTGCTCTGTCCATCATCCATTCTGTGAAGGACAGGGCTACTTTGGAATGCTGGCTTTTTCTACCGGCATTTAGGAAGAGTAGCAGATCTTTTGTGCATTTGTAGAGACCCTTTGGTCCAGCAGTATCCTCACCATGGGTATCTCTGGTCTGTTTCATGTTTCTTCACAGGGATGCTGATCCCTCCATTCATCCCAGACTCTAGGACTGTCTATGCCAAGAACATACAGGACGTGGGTGCCTTTTCCACAGTCAAGGGTGTGGTTTTTGATAAAGCTGACACCGAGTTCTTCCAAGAATTTGCCTCTGGCAACTGCCCCATTCCCTGGCAGGAGGAGATGATTGAGACTGGTATTTTTGGGGACCTGAATGTGTGGCGCCCAGATGGTCAAATGCCAGATGACATGAAGGGAATCAATGTGGAGGAGGCAGCCCCTACAGCCAAGTCGGGAATGTGTCTCATCTCCTAGCCAAGTGTCTGAGGAGAGCACGGAGCTGCTTGTGTGCAGAGAGGCTAAGTGTACTGAGCTCATGGGAAAAATGCGACCCTGGTGTCAGCCCGTGCTCACTCCACCCGGGTCACCATGCAACTGTGTCTCCTTGTGGAGCAAGCGAGACTTTCTGTCTATACCCTACAGACATGGCAGTTCACCTCTTTTGTCCTATTTCATCCAGAAGATACACAAAGGCCACCACAGACTGAACAGCAAGGTACAACTTCTCAAAGAACCACTGTGTATGGACGTGTGGCCAGGAGCTTGGATGCTCAGAAACCCATGTTCAGCATGAGTCACCATTTCAGGGCAGGCCTGTTTGGTCCTGGTCAGTTCAGGGTTACAGGCACTCATGCACCCCAAAGAGGGCTGTAGTCTGGGGGTCCACCCTGAACCTCTCCTTGCCTGCTTCCTGCCTCCTCAGCTGCCTTTACTGGGCCACCACCTGCTCCACGAACCCCAGTTTGGAGCTATTGAATCTTCAGGGAGTAGAAAGGCTAGAAGGGCCTGGTCTTAGCTGAGAGTCATTGCTTCCTTTCAAGAATGGAGACAGCTACCTCAGACAGCTACGGTCTCTGTTCTTGGTCAACACCTCATGTGGTATATACTCAAATCGTCATAGTCATGTCACATGTGGTAGGGGGCCCAAGTCTTTACATGTTAATGTCATGTGTGATGTATGGCTGAGTCTTCACACAGTCATTACACCTGTAGTGGGTGTCGTGTTCCCAGGCCATCTTTGTGCCGCCACTCCCTCCTTGTTTATGAGGGAAGGTGACCTACATGCACTCGGTCATTTTGGAAGATTGCTGGATGAAGCCAGCACTGGATGGCAACACTGGACCAGCATTCTCCAGTTGTGTGAGGGTACAAGCACCTGTCGAGAGCATGTCACCAATAAACCCCAGGGCAGCTGCACTGTGGAGGATTCCAGATGTTGCTATAGATGCGCCTTGCCTTGCACATATGATATCCTGGGGGACTAATGTTGGATGCTGAAGAAGTTCATGCCAGGATTCTGCTTTTCTTGGAGAATCTGACACTGGAATTGTGGGGTGCTCTGGAAGGGCCTTGGGGCTGTCCGTGCCCATACCTTGAACCATGGCCTGGAGCCTCCTGGAACCCAGTCCTGTGACTGAACAGTGCTGCGTGCTGTAGATAAAGGCAAATCTTCCACCATCCCCCTCACTCCATCCTGAAGAGCATCACACATGTATCAAGGGCTGCATGCATGTTTATTTCATTATGTTCTGGAGCTCATTTTAACATGTTCTTGGTTGAAGACCCTGACACTTTGGCTGTCTCATCCTCCTCTTCACGAAAGGGTGGGTTCCAGCAGCCACAACAGGTTTTGGGGAGTCCTAGTCCTGTTACACTAACTCTCACCCCTGTTTAGCCTGCCCAGAGCTCATGCAGCTGAGGGCAGAACCTGTGTGACTTCACAGGCTCCATCCTAGGTCCTCCCTCACCCTGCACCTACAGACAGAAGAGCAAGACACTCAGTCCAGCTTAAATTTCAGACAAATAGTGAACACTTTCCCAGTGTAAGTATGTCCCAGTAGTATTTGGGACATACTTATACTAAAACGTCATAGTTTGTCTGGAATTCATATTTAATTGGACGCTCTGTAGGTCTTTTTAAAACTCTAAATCTAGCCAGCCTATTGCAGTCCCATCAACAAGCAGGGGTGAAATTCGGAGCAATGCTGCTTTGCTTTTCTGTGTCTTTGGGTCAGGGGAGGTCTCTTCTCACTCAGGCCTGCTCACATATGTAAGCTTGAAGGTCGCTCACATACGTAAGCTTGAGTGTCATTTAAAGAGACACATTCCAAGGCTCAGTTAGTGAGCACAGACACCCAGCAGCCATGTTCTTGGTTGCACATACAGGGCACTGCTAGCTTCACCAGAGGAGCGGTGCTGAGTGGAGAAGGGTGAGATGTTTGCTCTGTGCTCTCTGGGTAGAGATTTTAGCCAACTCCTCATCCTAGAGGTTTCTTTGACCTCTAGGGACCTCCACTGTAGGTGTTCTCTCAGGGACAGTAACCTTTCAGCTTAGAGAGCTCCTCCATTGCCACGGTCCCTCCTCACCCCTAGAGCTTATAAACAACTAGGTCCTAGAGCTCAGGTCTTGCCTGGACACCGATCCCAGGGAGCTGCAAATCACCCACTGTGGTTCTGACAGTTGCCAGTCCACCTCGGCTCTAACCTCCCAGAAGACAGCGGAAGATCATTACTAGTTGTAGGATGTCATGGATGCTAATACGCAGGCCTGTGGTAGGGAAAGGACCTTTCCATCCTCAAGATGAGACATCCCTAGGACCGGAAGCCCTGTGAGATACAGATTGTCATGTACTCAGGTCACCAACAGAACTGCTTTGCTTTTGGCCACTCAGAGATATACTACTGTGATGACATTTGTTTCTGCAATGAACTCTAATAATTTTTCAATCTCAAGAGGTTAGAGGTAGAGGAGGCACCTGAGACCAGACAGAGAGGACTCTGGGAGTTGGAGGTCATCGAGAGAAGGGCAGGACCCCACTATGAGCAGTAGGGCCATGTCAGCTTTTACAGTATATTTAAACTGGGCTTGGACTTTATTCCTTTTTATGATGACTTTATTGATAATTATAGGAATAGTTATCAAGGATGGTGACATTCTACATCAGGCCCTGAAACTCTTCCAAAACCCAAAGTCATATCACAAGAGGTCTGGGAGACTCAGTGCCCAAGTCTCTGGCTATGGTTTGATGAAGGTTTGGTGTGTGCCCAAAACTCTGTGTTTTGGAAGTTGTACCTCTTGTGAGGTAATGTAGGTAGTAATGGGACCTTTAAGAGGTAGAGCATAGGAGCTGGTCTTTGGGGCAGTGCTTTGGAAAGGCTTGGCTATTTCTGTGGATTTCTGTCTGGGATGTAAGAGCATGGGTTCCACTGCAGATGTGAGTCTAACCTCTGAGCCCCATGGCTTCCTGTCTGTCTACATTTCCTCTTGCAGCTGTGTGTGCTCTCAGCGAGTCCACTGTGCCATCACCAGAGGTCAAACAAACGGGGCTGCTCATCTTGGCTCTCCAGCTTCTAAACTGGGTTAAAAAAACCTCTTCACAAATTACCCTCTCTGTGGTATTTTGCTATAGCAAAGGAAAGTGAACAAACTGTTAACTTTAGAATTTTACATCCATACAAAGTAAACTTCTGGCTCTAGACAAGATGGTATACACACACACACTGTGGTGGTTTGAATAGGGTTGGCCCCTACATGTGAATGGTTGATCATTAGGGAGTGGAGTTACTTGACAAGGATTAGGAGGTGTGGCCTTGTTGGAGTAGGTGTGATCTTGTTAGAGGAAATGTGTTACTAGAGATGGGCTTTGAGGTTTCAAATGCTAAAGCCAGGCTCAGTATCTCTCTCTTCCTACTGCCTGTTGATCCAGATGTACAAGTCTCAGCTATTTCTCCAGCACCATGTCTGCCAACATGTTGCCGTGAAGATAATGTCCTAAACCTCTGAAACTGTAAGCAAGCTCCAATTAAATTATTTGCTTTATAAGAGTTGCCATGGTCTTAGTGTCTCTTCACAGCAATAGAACACTGACTAAGACAGAAGTTGGTACCAGGGAGCTGTGTATTGCTGTGATAGACCTGACCACACTGCTTGTTTGTGGAATGTGGACTTTGGGACTTTGGATTAGGAAAGTAGTTGAGTTGAATGCTTTTCTTTTGAGGTTTAGTGGGCCATTCTGGTAGGGGTGTGGAAGGCAGTGGTGCTGATAACGATGTAGATTATGATGGACTGACTCAGGAGGTTTCAGAGGAGAAGAATATTAGTAAGTGGCATAGAGAGTGTTCTTGTGATATTTTGGTGAATAATATGGCTGCTTTTTGCCCTTGTCTGAAAAGTCTACCTGAAGCTAAATATAAGAGTTTTGGATTAATGGCATTGGCAGAGGAAATTTTAAACAGCCTATTATTGATTATGACGTGTGGTTATCAGTGGCCACTCTTATGCAGATCTATAATGAAAAAGAGCAAACTGAGCAAGGAAAAAATACAAAATGTACAATTTGAGGAGAAAATTGGCATCAGGAAGTATAATAGAGCTAAGTCTTGTGCTCAAGGAAATAAACAGATTTAAGAAAAGCCTGATGCTAAGTGGAATAAAGGGAGTGGTGACATCAGGGCAAGACTCCACCCAGTTAAACTTCCAACTTGTGAAAAGGAATTAGAGAAATCTTAAGAAGTAAAGGAAGTGATCAACACAGATATAGTTGACTAGGGGGCCATGTTCCAGCCCCAGCAAACAGCAGAATTTTGCAGCTTCAGCCACGTGGTGGGTCAAGGAGAGAAGAGAGAGGTTGTGGAACCTCTCTCTGTGACTAAGGGAGGCTGCTGAGGCCAGGTGTTCATCCAAGGTGTCCCTGAATGGAGGCCCAGAGAGGCCCTTCCCTGAAATTGTAAAGGTGGAGCCTGGATTGCCTTGGAAACCCAAGATTTTGAAGATGCCAGAGCTGTGGGATACCTGCCGAGGAAAGCTGCTAATAGGGAGCGGAACCAACCAAAGAGAAAGAAATGTGTTTCAGTCAACAAAGCTGAAAAAAGTTGGAGATCTGAAGAGCCCATTGACATCAGGCATGGAGATGCCAAGTTAGGAGTTTGCCCAGCTGATTTTTGGTCTTGCTTTGGTCCAGTATTTCCTCACTATGCTCCCTTCCCTACGTTTTGGAATGATAATGTATATTCTGTGCCATTGTATGTTGGAAGTGTGTGATTTGTGTTTTGATTTTTATTTTACAGGGGTGTATACTTAAGAGAGTGCTGTGAGTCTCAGAAGAGACTTTGAACTTTGGACTTTTAAATAGGGTTGATACTGTGATAGACTATGGGGACTTTTGAAGTGGGACTGAATGCATTTTCTGTATTAAAATATAGCTACAAGCCTTTGGGGGTCAGGGTGTGGAAAGTGGTGGTTTGAATAGCAATGACCACCATAGGTTCAAATATTTGAATGCTTGGTCATTAGGGAGTAGCACTACTTGAGAGAGATTAGGAGGTGTGGCCTTGTTGGAGTGGGTGTGGTCTTGTTAGAGGAAGTGTGTTACTGGGGGTGAGCTTTGGGATTTCAGATGCTAAAGCCAGGCCCAGTGTCTCTCTCTTCCTGCTGCCTGTGGATCTGGATGTTGAACTCTCAGGTCCTCCTCCAGCACCACATCGGCCTATGTGCTGCCATGCTTCCTGCCATGATGATAATGGACTAAACCTCTGAAACTGTAAGCAAGCCCCAATTAAATGCTTTCCTTTATTAAAGTTGCCATGTTGTGGTGTCTCTTCACAGCAATAGAACACTGACTAAGATACACACTTTTTGCACTTCTTCAAGTAAGTACAGCTAAACCCCTGGATGGTGTGAATGAGGATTGTTGACAGGACAGTGGAGATGGGGAGATGTGGGCAAATGATGAAGTTTCTAGGACAAGTTGGTGCTACTTCCTGTTCCTCGGCCCTGGTGTGGCCCCTGGAGCCTTCAGGAATACATCATGTTTGGTGGCCCATCTTCACTTATGTGTCTTTTCTTCAGCTCCCAGAGTATGGATGTACTTTACAAGGTAGAGATTAGAATAGAACTTGCTGCCAACCTAAGATAGCTGGGGTGTGAAGAAGGATGGAGGTGTCCCCTGGAGCCCATGGAAGGGCCTTTCAGGATGGGATGTCCACCATAGGCATGAGACAGGTGGAGAAAGATTTGCTGAACCATCGCCAGGGTAACCATCCTGTGCCAATCTCCACTCTCCACCAGCAGTACTTACCAATCGTGCCACAGAGCAGTGCCCAGACCCAAGGTGAAGAGAGACGAAATCACAGTCATGTGGCTGATTCTGTGGTACACGGGTGATGTCAAAGTAACACGTATGTTCTCTAGAGTGTCAGGTGATGGTGAGTGATATGGAAAAAAGGGAGCAAGAAAGATTTGTGATGGGGGCAGAGGCCAAGGCCAAATCTAGCAGGTGGCCATGATAGAACACCCACTTCTCAGAAAAGATCTGAGGGGCCCGTCAGCAAGTCTTCAACAGCTGGTACAAGGAAGTCACAGTCAGGTTCCAGAAACATCTATGCTTTCCCATGACTGACTTAGTTGATCTCGACACATGGAGTTTTTAAAGCCCCACTATGATGCTTTGAATGAGAATGGCCCCAGAGGCTCACATATTTGAATGCCTGGTTTCCTATTGGAACTGTTTGAGAAGGATTAGGAGGTGTGGCCTTGTTGGAGGAGGCGTGTCACTGGGGATGGACTTTGAGGTTTCAAAAGCCCAGCCCATTCCCAGTTCTCCTTCTCTCCCACCTCATGTCTGTGGATCAGATGTAAGCTCAGCTACTTCTCCAACACCATGCCTGCCTGCTTGATGTCATGCTCCCCTCTGTGACAGTCATGGACTCTAATCTTCTGGAACTGTGAGCCCCAAACTAAATGTTTTCTTTTATAAGTTACCTTGGTCATAGCATTTTGTTCTGGCACTAGGCGAGTCACCAAGACACCCATGAAGTGATTCTAAGGTAGATTGTGGTTCAGAAAGGGCTAGGTCAAAACTGGGTGTCATACAAACTGAGTGGACACCCATCCCTCAGTGCATGCAAGTGAGCCCAGATCTCCAAAGCCTCCAGAGGATATTTCCCCATCAGCTTCCTTTCCCTGGAAATCATCCATAGGGGAGAGGGGCTGGTAGCATGTCCCACAGGAAGCTAAAGGGATGAGGGACACTTGGTATTTAGTGGCTGTCAGTTATTTCTTAGATATATCCCTGGCACTAAACTCACCTCTTGTTAGCTTGTCACAATCTGTATTCGGTTCAGACCAAAACCCTAAAATGCAAAAACATCACATGGCTATTGCTAGTCCCTCCTCTGTGCCATCTTTTCCAATCATCCTATCTGTTAGGATAGTTGAGGTACTTAACATATCAAAGCAGACCTGGATGCCAGGTTCTTCTGCATCCCTCAGTTTCTATCTGTTACAGGGTCCTCCTGGCTGGCACACTCTGCCCCCTACTGGGCTGCCCCTCTCCAGCTGCCCTTCCTTATATAATCCAATCATTTTGGTTACCCACTCTCTTTGTACCTTTGGGCCTCCTGGCTGCTGCACCTGGTTCCCCTCATCCCTCTTCCCCTCCCCCCTCTCCTCACATGACACAGTTCAGTCTGGTCGTGTCCACTCTGGACTCTCCCAGATGTTTCTGCCTCTGGCAATGCTCTCCTATATATCTATAATAAACTCTCTCCTCCATCATCCCTGGGAGCAGCCATGCCCTTTCCTTTCCTTTTCTTTCTTTTCTAAATTCATTCACCATCTACCCACGACACATTGACATATATGCCCCATCTGTGTGCACCGTAAGGCCAACCCAGCAGTCCAGGTCTTGGTTCACACAACCTCCTGTCACATAAATACAAATGGGACTACTACTCCCCTCTTCTACACCCTCTACTTACCCTCATTAACCATGTGCAGTGTCTTTTAGTTTCTTCTCTGGGTTCTGGGTACCACCTGATGGGAAGGTCAGGAGGGCAGGCAGAGCGCTAAGAGACCCTCTTCAAGGGTCGCTATCCCTGTGCCAGGTACCAGTCTGGATGCCGCTCTGGGCCTTGGTCATCTGTCCTCAGGGGTTCCTTCTGCATTTCTGCTAAGGCATGTCAGCTAGAAATGACCCTTCTCCCACATCGTCTTTGGGACTGCTGTATTTGTCTCCATCTGGACAGGATGGTTTGGCTGGATATGTGGTTACCTGATTGACAGCACTGAAAATGTTTGGCACTGGGAATGTGTCACACGCTGGCTCTGTCTTTTTTTTTTTTAAACTGAAAGTCAATATTACACATATGATGTTACATGTATCCACAAGTCTATCTGTTGAATTCAGCTGATCAAATCCCTGAGGCTGAGAGAAACAAACTGTGACTGTAGGTGACGGGGCTTCCCACGGCCACCACCATAGACTTCATTAGAGGAACAATGGCTGTACTTGGGCACACAAGGCCTTGGAAACTTGGGGACTTGCCTTCTGCCACCATCATCCCTTCACCTTGAAGCAGCCATCCCTGTCTGGATAGTACCAGAGCAGAAGGCTATTCTTTAGGGAGTCTAGAAACTGTAGGGTTGGTCTGCAAAGCCGGCATCCCATCCCTGTGGCTGGGCCGAGGGATGCTGACTTTTGCTAGGGACGACTGGAGAAGAATAAGAAAGGCCTAAGTGCTCAGGATGCTGGACATGGCCAGGTCCTCACCAAATGAACTGGGGGTAAGGTTAGGTTTCTGTCCCATGAGCCAAAGATGGGTATATTAGCACTTCAGTCTCCTCAATGGGATTGTTACGTTGTGGCCCGCTACTGATTTTTCTTCAGTTGTCATCCTCTACAAGTCTGTCAGATACATACCATCCTGGACATGAGCTCCGCTGAATCAAGTCTCCGAGGAATGTTGGGACATCACCCTGCTACATCTCTTCTGTTCACGTTAGAGTCTGTCTGATTTGCTCGGACCTGTGCGCCATGTTCCCCCAGGGGCCAGGAATCACAGCCCCTGGAAGAAGGGCAGGAAGGGAGACATCCTTGAGAACATGGTGCTGAAAATGAATGCGGTTGCTGAGACATTCAAGATGAAGTTTGATCTGGTGTTTAAAACCCAGCTCTAAAACCCTAGTTACATAGCAATGCTTTTCTATGCCAAGACCAGTGGGCTAGGGGTCCTAACCAGGGTCATGGCATAGGGTGTAAGCAGAACTTGCACCCGCTGTCCTTCCATTGCCCAAGCCTGTCCTCCTTGACAGGTCAATATTTGATATGCTCTGGGCACCCAGGCCTAGTGAGTGGCTGGCTCTTGTTTCCTGGCCGGCCAGTGCATGTGTTCTCTCCTTTCAGCAATGGGATAGGGCTGCTGAACAGGGTGCTTCATAGACATTTTGGCTAAACCAAGAGATATTGTACAAACTGATGGTTGCCGGGAAAGACCCCACTCAGTGGGATGGGTTGGGAGTGGGGTGTCACGTGTCTTGTGGAAATGTGAGCCACTAGAGACTCACTTGTGACTTTCAGCCAGAATGAGTACTATCATGTGTCACAGTGGCCAAATCCTTCTAGCAGCATTCTGAAATATTATTAATTTTAAAAATTCATGTCTTCGCGGAGATCTCATTGCTGAGCTCACTTCCCACCTGTCCATGCAGGAGCGCGGCTGCTTCTGTCTCCCTGATGTTGGGGCTGCATTATTCATCTCCAGCTTCATTTCACGGGCGATTTAGTTTCAGGAGGGTTTGTGTGTGTCAGCACCACCCAGTTCCTCAGCCCTGAGCCGGCAGATGACAAAGGGCTCTGGCCATCACCATCCAAATAGCTGCAGGGAAAGGCCCAACTCACATCAGTGGGGGTCTTGGCAATCTGATGGATGTGGGGCTCTGAGCCCTCACTCCAGAGCCAGGTGGGTGAAGGCTCACCCAGAGTGCTGGCCTCTAAATGCTCTTGCCTGCAGGTGGTAGAAGCTAACCCAGAGTCGGGGGTAGTGGAATGGGTCATGCTCTAGCACATTTTAGTATCTCTTGGTCCAGAATCCACCTAAGAAGGAAGACATGGGGTAAATGAACCTCCTAGGAGACCTGCTCTGATTCTAGGACTCACAGCTGTCATCTCTTACTCCTGGAAGAGAGCCCTTGAGTCGCAGCACTCTGGCCTTCCTGGACACCTAGGCTAGCTCCCCGCTCCTGAAATGGCCAAAGGACCTCGATATTTGGACCACCAAGAGAGTGGGCTGCAAAGCCAGCCAGATGCAAGGCAGGGCATTTCTTTACTGTGAGGTTCATGGACCACGAGGAACTTATGGCAGAAGGACAGTGGACATTTTCAAAAAGCCTTTCCCTTTCCGGTTTCTCCAAAGCCTAAACCCAGAGCAGAAATGGACAGCAGTGAAAACAGGGATGGCAAGGATTCACAGGCAGCGACAGCCTCTTTAAAGACCAGGAAGAGACTCCTGGAGTCGAGGGGAGATGCTGAGGACAGTGACTAAGAGAGGCTCAGTTACAAGAGCAGGAGTGGAAGGGAGGTCATGTAAAGCTCCCTAGTCTCGGGTGGATATCAGGAAGAAATGTGTGGATCACGCCAGATGTGCCTCTGCCCAGCTGTCACTCACCACTGAGACGTGTCTCTATGTAGACTTGGAACTAAGAGCCAGTCTTATGTGAGCAGTGGGTGTGTGTGCATTCTGATGCCCATGTGTGAGCAGTGTGGGTGTGCATTCTGATACACGTGTGAGCCTGTGTGAGCAGTACGAGTCTGTGTGTCAGACCTACAGGTCAAGGGTCAGACTGAGGCTTGTGTGCCAATGCCAAACCCCGAGGCCTCACCATCTTCATGTGCTAGACAGGACCCAGGTCTGTGTGGGAAATCCTCTTCTAGGAAGATCTTGCAGTGAAGAGCAAAGGCAAGAGGAGACCCCTGGGAAGTGTTGTCACAGTGCAGAGCCCGAGAGCATGG
>PVIU01023002.1:0-28269 GCA_004026605.1 Ondatra zibethicus | reverse complement strand
TCTCCTCTCCTCTCCTCTCCTCTCCTCTCCTCTCCTCTCCTCTCCTCTCCTTTCCTCTCCTCTCCTCTCCTCTCTTCTCCTTTCCTCTCTTGTAGACTCCCCCACTTTCCTCAGTGCTGGGCAGGGATGGTGCACAGCCCTTGTGCCTGCCATGCACGTGCTCTATCAGTGAGTTCTTGGGTTTTCGAAACAGGGTCTTTTTATTAGCTTCGGCTGACATTGAACACACTCTGTGGCCCAGACCTCAAAATCATGATCCTTCTGCTTCTATCATGCCAGTTCTGAGATTATAGGCATGAGTCACCAGGCCCGGCCACAGCCCCTCTGAAAGGCTCTTAGTTGGGTGTTTGGGGAGGATCAAAAAGCATTCCTTAAGCACATGCTAAGATCCTGGCCCATTTCCAGCACTGTATTGGGTGTTCCTCCCTTTGAGGAGATAGGGAGGTTGTGGCTGCTTTCTTGGATTTTTAATGCAGCATGCAGCTAAACCCAAGTGATCCATTCCTCTTGAGGTGATTGCTTACTTTGAATTGTAGTAATGATTCGGTTCACGCTACTTGTTTTTCCCTCTGTACCTTTTCTTAACAGTTTCTGACATTTCTTATACTCATATTTTTGTGAAGCCTCCCGCATGTCCATGGAACATATTCACAAGACCACCATGGTGAGAAAAGTGGAGTTCAGAGCAATAGCAAGACTTTAGGTCACTCCACATGCCTGCATCCCGCTATATCCATTGATTCTAGTAGACTTTGAGGTTCTTCTCTCGGAGCATCCCAGTGCTGGTTAAGGAGCTAGCTGTAGCCTGAGTTTTGATTTTGCACTGTGAAATCTGATGTAGATTAGTGAAATGGCAAGAGGGCCAATTGGCCGGCTATGACAAGCCACACAGAAAGGGTCTTGTAAAGCCCCTTTTCCAGGCTCAGTCCTCACAGCCATACCTAACCCAGCAACAACATGTCAGCCACTACAGAGTCCTATTCATAAATCCATGTTTTTGGAAGGAAGGTCCACAGGCTCTAAAAGTGAGTGTGGAGACAGTGACATCATAATGGTCTTTATTATTTCAGGTTAGGCTGACACCCCCTAAATCAAGGAGGCAACAGGTAGATTTTTCCACATGGGGGAAGTCTTTCTTTCTGAGGCTGGACGACTGGGAGGGGTGAAGAATACGCATTCCTCAGAGTGACAGTGCGGGTGGAATAAAGGCCCACACAACAACTCCCCTTTCCTTTTATTTTGTGCATTTGACATTTCAGGAGTTGAGTGCATTAATTTTTATAAGGCGCAGACAGGGCCAAGCTTGTACAAAGGCTTTCCCTACTGTGGCCAGGCTGATCATGACCTGAAGACTATCTCAGGACATACTACCCTAAGGCCTCCTTTTGAGCAAGAAATTCCCACTTATGGTGGTCTTTCCATGCAAGTCGAGGGCCCGATCAACACATCTAATCTTACTAAGATTTTATTATTTACTAACATTTATTACTTACTAACATTTTATCATAGCTTGATGAAGGACATGCATTTTTCCTGTAAGAATTTCATGGATGGGACTGATAAATTCAGTTCAGGAAGGAGGTAAAAAGGAGCAAGTGATGGGAACTTGCTAGGATGTGCTTAGAATGCTAATGGTGGAGGTATGAGTGCATATGCACGTGTGCGCACATGTGCACATTTGTGATTGCTTATATGTGCATGTATTCATATATATATGCAAACACATGTATATTTGGGAATTATGTGCCCATTCTTGTTGGTGCATATGTACATGCATAGATGCAGAATCATTGAGCTGGAGGAGGTCGGAGTGGGGTGTGGAAGTTTATAAGAGTACCTTTCAAATGTTTAGATGCATGTTAAGGCTCGAGTAGTTAAGATTTTTATTTGTATATATATACCATCTAACACACACACACACACACACGCATGCACGCACGCACACACACTCACTCCACCCTAATCAAACTCCAGAAATTCAGAGAATAGTAGTTAGAGTATTCTCAGTGATAACCACCTCACCCAAGTTGCCCCCTTTTCTTTCACTTTTGTATGAGGTGGTATTTACCTATGTAGCTCCTGATTCTCCTCCTTTATCCTTTCAAACACTGGGATTCCCAGCGTGCACTACCACACTCAGCTTCAGGCTGCATTTTAGGTGTGAAAAAATTTCCCCAGGATTTGGGTATTTACAAAGTTTTTTTTTTCCTTTAACATGAGATGGGGGCCAGTCTTGGCTAGGGGAGATCAGAAAAACAACCTCCTGAGCATGGGACTTTGCTTAGGCCTACCAAGGAGACTCTCTTTTCTACTGGCCCTGGTTTTCCGCATTTACAGTTTCTTCTCCGCCTTGAAGTATCTGTATCATTGCAAACCTGGTGTGGCGCTAAAGAGACAGATAAATCCATGTTGACTTTAATGATGATGCACTTGTTCTTACAAACACTTCCAATCCGGAAGGACCCCGGAGTGCAATGTAAACCTTCTAGAATGACTCCAGCAGTGTCCTTTGAGACTGCAAAGAAGTAGATAAGTGGAACAGCAAGGTGACTTGACATCTGCTTACTGACAGCAGCGTGTCTTTGAATTGTATGGTCAGGGACAAAAAGCTCCACTGGTCATCTCTCTCTCTCTCTCTCTCTCTCTCTCTCTCTCTCTCTCTCTCTCTCTCTCTCTGTGCATGCATGCACACGCATGTGTGCCTGGTAGAGCTTTTATAATATTCTAAATTTTATAATATTCAGGAACTCGGAAGAGATGAATTCCTTCTGTTTCACACATGAGGTTTGGAAGCACAGGTTAATGCATGCCCTGCACAGTGCAACATGCTTGGTTGGTGGCTGAGCAGCTGGGCACACCTTGCAGGCCCCTTTGGGCTGTTGTTTGGCCATGGGCAGGGGGAGATCCTGTAGGTCTCCACCTTTTCCCTTCTCTTGCTCAGGCATATTTCTCTACTCCAGCAAATTCCTTCCACCTTTGGGTGTACTGTTGCCGTAGCATCTGCCTGGAGTTGTTTCCGTTCGAGAGCGTGCTCTTTCAGATCATTGACAAAATGCTAGTGTGAAAAAAAGTGTTTGTTTTCATGATGGCATATCCCAGTCTGAAGTTACGTTTTGTTTTTCTCTGTATGCTGGTTATTGAGTCACTCTCTAACTAACATATGAGCTCTCATGTCAAGTTGCTTTATTCCCTGTGACAGCCTTGGTCTGCTGCTTCCAAGGATGGCTCAACCAGTAGATTCCTTCATAGAAAGCAACAGCAGGAAGTGCCTTGCTGAGGGTCAGTGTGAGCACTCTACAGCATCTCTCCTTTACTGTTCTAGGTCAACCCCAGACCTTTGAACCCTGGGCTGACTGTAGAGCCTGGCCTGAGGCCCAGAAAATTCTCCGTAACAAGGGGTAGATGGCTAACTGTGTGTGAAATGCCTCAATACTCCAACTCTCCTATGGCAGAGGCTCTGTGAGTGGGTAAGAGAATTTCTTTCTGTGTTTGTGTGACCAGCAGGCAGAAAATATTTAAAGTCTGCTCTGGCTTATGTGGTAGAAGGCCCAGGGGCTTATGTAGAGTAGGCATTTTGCTGAATTAAATTGAATTAAATGGAACTTGCTCTTAAGAGAGGACTTTTGCTTACATTGGGGCATTTTGATGTTTTGGGCTTAGGAAAATTGAACCTCTTCTTTCCCTTTTCCTGTTCAGACAGAGTTCAATGTGAGCTAGGACTTTTCAGACAGCACTAAAACTGTCCCCCCTCCTCAACTCCCCACTGGAAGAGTCAACAGGATGAGAGCAGTTCCTTCAAATGGAGGTAGAACTACAGAGAACCAGCCTTCAAGAACCTTACCACTTAGGCAACAGTAAGGAAAAGCCACAAAAGCTGGGTCTTGGCAGGACAGGGTTTCCCTGGTAGAGGGAGATTCTGGGCAGAGGAAACAACAAGGGCTGGCAATAGGGACTAGAGACAGAGGAGCCTCAGGAGCCTACCCATACCCTGCCCAGGGGGATGATCTCATTAGCCACGGGGAAGACTTGGGCCCTCCTTCCTTAGGAAGACCTCCCAGGAAAAGCTGAGCTCGGCTGGAAGTCATTGTGTAGCACATCTGAGTCATTCCAACAATGATGTTCCAGAATGCTGTTTGTATGCATACGTGCATGCGTGTCTGTTTTTGTGTGTGTGTGTGTCTCTGTGTGTGTGTGTGATGAGTGTGGATTGGGTATGTGAAGGGAAACTTGATCCCTCACAGCCCTGGGGCTTCTGCGGATGCTGATCTTTGAGGTATGAGTTATGGAATTTACTTCTGTTCAGTTCTCTATTTCCCTGAAATGACCTGTGTTCTATGTTTTGTTTTTATATTTAGGAGAAAAAGCACAGGCAGGAATTTCTCAGCCCTAGGGCTTCATCAGGGCAAGGCCAATTGCAGTGGTTTCTGCAGACTGCTATCCAAACACAACTCTTCTTAGCAATGTGATAATGCCCTAGCTCCCCAAGATGACGATAATCCATTCTGGCTGCTGTCCATGGGAGGAGAGTGCCCTGAACCACCAATTTAGGCTCCTATAGATAGGGCAGGCAATGGAATTGCCTCCTGAGGTGATTTCTGTGTGACTCCCAGCCTACAACATCCTTTGTGTCCTGTAAGGCTACTCCAACACCTGGGTAGTGGGTACTAATCTGTGTTCCTTGATGCTTATTTGTTTAAACTTAAAGCTATCTAGTGACTTCTCATCTACACAGAGACAGGAATAATTCTCCACACGGTAACTGGACAAATGTAACTAAACCCAAATTTTCAATGTCTTGGAGAACAGATTCTGAGAAGGTTCCCAGTTGATTCTTGCACATTAGTTCAATGCTGAGACTCTGTTAAGGTTGGAGGTACACACTTTCTCCTTATCTCCTCCAGCTTCCCGACCACTGCAATTGCGTTTGGGAGCATTGACCCGTGTAGGAGGGAGTCTTCTGAATTACCAACCGCAGCACTTATGTCTGAGACAAATGAAGCACCCACTGCGGATGACTGAGGGTTCCTCAGTACAAGAGCGCTTCCTTAACTAATTCCTTCCTCTGTTCTGTCCTTCTCACAATGCCTGCCCCGAGGACCGCTCCCTCCCTCCTGAGTTCTGTCCTAGTGCCTAGCAAATGAAAGTGCTGATGGGACAAACTACAGTCTTAAACAAACAAACAAACAAAAAACCGTCTTGGAAACATCTCCTTGTCTGAGGTCACATGTAAGGTGCTTTCTAAATTTTCGATCCCTTCACATTGTTGGGGGAGGGGAGGAGGAGGCGAATACATTTATTAACTTAAAATACCTTCTGACGCCACTAGATGTCGCTGCTGCCAGTCGGCCCACCACCTGTCCAGCTGACAGTGCGGAGCCTGAAGGCGGTTCCATGAGCTAGGAGACCTCACAAGGAGCACTGGGCAGGAGCATACAACACAAAAGAGACGCTGTGCCAAAGAGGGTAACAAGGTGTGGTGGGTAGAGGCTCACGTTCGCGGGTTAGGCCCCGCAAATGGCACAGAGAGCCCTCAAGGCCCAGGGTCTGACCCCAGGGGCTCATCTTGGGCTCTCAGTCAAATGTGACCTTTGCGATGCCTAACTGCTGGTTAGCACTTTGCACTAACAGGTATAAGAATTCCGTGCCCACAGTGAGAAAAGAGATGCCGAGTGCAGTGGCCCTCGAAGACAAACCAAATCGATCCCACTTCCTGGGTGGGGCTCCAGGCAGGCTGCGGATCTGGAAACCAGCTAGGTTCCCAGGGACCAGTGCAAGGGTGGGGCGAGAGGTCTCATAATCCATAGCTAATGCCTCACAACTGCCTGAGGCTTGTGGCCCACAAAAACTACTCAGTGGAGTCACACCCAGGAGGACCCAGTATTTAGAAACACTGTCCTCTGGAAGAGGTTTTTTCCTAAGTGGCCACGCAGTTTTCATCACTAGGACTTGCGTTTATTTTTCTGACAATGGTTCTCTTTTACTCATTAAATTACTCCTTCCTACATCATCCTACAATTTTAATATCATTCCTATTTTGTGTAATGAAACTCATCTGCCGTTCATATTGAAAACGGTAGTTTAAGTAGAAGGGACAACGACCTGGATAAATGAGTCTGTTAAAGTGCAGTTACATCAAGACTGAGCACAGAGAATGGTAGGGCGAGCAGTGAATTCCAGAGCGCCTGTGACTGAGAGAGACCCTTTGAGTCAAACAGAGGCCTGTTGATTGGTGTGCTATTCTGAGTTCTGAAGGGGAAGGAAGCTCATAAGCCTCCTACTGAGGGCTCCTGGCTGTTTCCCTTGGAGCTAGTCTTTTTGGTAGAGATTGGGTAGCCATTTTCTCCTACTGGCTGAGCTGGAATGAACGTGCTGGATGAATTCACGGAAAGTCTTTCTGCTATGAACACCTTTGGACAGATTCCAGTCTTTCTGCTTCTACTTGAAAGAATTAGCTGGACGACAGGATCCATGTGCTACATCCAGCGTGTGCACCTTGTCGAAGACGGTTCTAAGTGGGCCAGAGAGAATGTCGTACTCCTCTGGCAAAGGCGGGTAGATCTCTGTGAGTTTGAGGCCAGCCTTGTCTAAGTAGCAAACTTCAGGCAGGCCTTAGTGAGACCCTGTCTCACAAAACAAAACAAAGTAGAGAATACTTCAGTCAGAGAAAAGGCGGGCACAACTCCTACTGTGCACGACTTACTCAAACTAGTTTTGGGGTTTTATTCTGGGTTTCTGGGCTTTATCATAGGGTATAAGAAGCAAAGCATTTAGTGGGAAGAGACACGAAATAGTATCATTGATGGTGTAGCATGCGCTATTCCATAGGAGGGAGGGAAGAAACGAGGGGGGATGGCAACACTGGATGGAGCCCATATGTGGGGCCTGTGAGGAAGCAGTAGCAGAGACGGCAGGTGACAGCAGCCATACTATACAACCAGAGCAGGTGGCAGAGTGACAGAGCGACCAAGCGAATGAAGAGGTGGGTCAGACGGTGAGCCCATCTCTCAGTGATCAGGCCCTCAGTGAATGAACTGTAACTGTCACTCGGGGAGAGGTCATCGAGCCAAGGTAGCCAGAGTGGTTTGTGTAGGAGGCTGAGCAGGAGGCAGTTGCAAGGGATTATGGGGGTTGAGCCCAGGAGGCCGCAGGGGAGAGGAGAAGTGAGAAGCGGTCTGTTGTGAGTATGTCTGGCTTGAATATAAGAGACAGAGCCCAGTGCTGTGTCCACTAGATTTGGCTCAAGAGGGAAGTCACTTGTTAAGTAAACAGGAGCTCTGCCACCTACTCATTAAACCACTGCTGGCTCAAATCAACTATGATGGGAATATTTATCCCATGGAAATGAGCAGAGTTTTCTTTGCAGACAGGTCTTCTTAGGATGTCCTAGATGGGAGAGGAGAGGATGGGGTGGCTTTGGGAAAGGCTGTCTTTAGGCCACGTCTGCACTGACTCATGGATTTAGGGGTCTCTCTGCAGTTCCTGCCTATTGAAATAGTTGCCACAGCCAGTCTGCGTGGAGGGCCCTTCCCTAAGCACTTAGCCTTTCTACCTAGGTTTATGATACCTGGGTCGTGCTTCTTCAGAGTAAAACAGACACGAAGTGTGTATGTGATTAAAACGACCACATACTTCAGACCCATCTTCTCGCTCTCTAGTCATGGCTCATAAACCTCTAACTATTCTGGCTCATTTGTGAGCAATTCTGGACAAAAACACACCTTTGCAAGCCTTTCCCCAGAGCATTCTCCACTTTCCTCTCTTTCTGTCCTATATAAAAAAAGAAAAAGAAAAAAGAAAGAAATGTTAACATAGCTGGGCTGTGGTGACGCATACCTTTAATCCCAAGCACTCGGGAGGCAGAGGCAGGTGGATCCCTGTGAGTTCACCTAATCTACAGATGGAGTTCCAGGACAGCCAGGGCTAAACAAAGAAACCCTGTCTCAAAAAAAAAAAAAAAAGAAAAAAAAAAGAAAAACCATAAAAAGAAAAGGAAAAAAAGAATGTCAACAAATTAAATGTTATGATCTCAAACATTTTTGGAGTCATCATACAATGCACCATGAAGTTCGACAGTGATGATTTGGCATTGTGCATGGGTTTTTACTTGGATACATTTGGTTTACAATTCACCTTCCTTGTTAGCATGAACATTTGAGTGTAAATTTTAATGGGGACTTGGCCCTGGCCTGGATATATATGTCCAGGAAAATTTCCACCGTCCTTTCAAATGGGCAAAGCTAGAGTAACTAGAGTCTGCAGATTTTCCTGTTGGGGATAACAAAACATTTTACAAGAATCGATATTTCTTTTTTTTTTATGTGAAGATTGCAGAACTTTCACTTACTGTATGCCTTGACATAGACAGCCTGTATTCATTGCTGTGCTGTTCTAGCTGAGGGAAGGGGGAGCTCAGATCCTTCAATTAAGGCTGAGGCATCCAGGCCCCCAGGCCCTGGAGCCAGGAAGTCTAGGTACAGCCCCATCTGGCCTTAATGTACTTCTCTGGCTGAGAAAAGCCATGGTTTTAAGTCAGCCTCACCGAGAATTCTTCAAGGAATAGCTGCCCTGGGCCCATATACTACGTGTGCAGCGGGCTGCTGTTCTGATTCTCCTTCCCAGAGAGCGAGCACCTGGTGGTCCATGACCTGGGCTGGGACTTGCACAGCAGGGAGGCCCCGCTTTGGACATGAGCCAAGCTAGGTTTGCATATCTCCCCACACGTACCAGCTGTGGGACTAGTCGGCTCGTGGTTTGTTTTCTTCTCCCCAGCGCAGGCTAACAGGGCTTTGATGACCAGTACTCAGAACTGAAGGTCTGAAGTGGTTGATGATTTGGGACTCAAAACTAGGAGAGTATTTGGGAGTGTGTGTTGAGCATTTCTGATATGCCCATGCCTAGGAAATACTGCTGTCATTAAAGGCAAGAGGTGGCACCTGCTACCACTGTAAGCTGGAGTCAGGGCAGCAGTGAGGTGGAGTAAGAGAAACTATTTTGTTTAGTAAACATGGTCCTTTCCATATAGATAGGAAAGCTAAGGAAGCCAGAGCACACATAGGGTTAGCAGTGACCTCTTCACACTCAGAGGTTGACACAGATAACCCAAAGGCAGCCCACCTATTGTGGACTCTAAGGAAAGCCAGGCCTGGGGACCCTTCCTAGAGGATGTGTGGTGATGGATTTGCTGAGGAGCCGGCTGTAACTGGGAATGTGTTCTGGTTGGGCATGGCTGCAGAGAAGACTCTGCCTCCCAAGCCACAGGATCTTGGAGGAGGTGCTGGCTGTGCCTGCAGTCAGTCAGGCCCACAAGAGACTGGTCTTCAGGTGGCCTGAGCTCATTTAGGGGGGAATTTGGGGCTGTGAGGAAATGTGCTCTGGGCATCATTGGCCTGGACCCACAGTTTCAGGAGGGGCTTGGAAGGTGGATCCCACAAAGAAGAAAGGCTGCTTCTCTCTGAGCAGCACTCTGTGCCATGTGTGCCATGGTGTGCTGATGGATTTACATGGCAGGCTGTGAGGTGCCTCCACGTGTGACTAAAGACCATGCTGGATATGTCTGTGAGGGAGTTTGGGGGTGAGATTACCATTGAAGTCAGAAGACTGGGAGAAAAGGATTAACTTCTCTAGTGGAAGTAACCTCCTCTGGTCAGTTTAAGGCCTACATAGAACAAAAGGAATGGCCCTATTTGCACTGAGCTTTCCTGCCTGGAAATCCTTAAATCGCGTTTTCTTCTCTTTCTCGTTTGTTGTAGCTTCGAGCTCTCAGAATCCAACCGAGATGTCAGCTTTGCACGCCTTGGCTTGCCAGCCTTCGCAATCATGAGCCAGCTCTTCATGGTATTTCTGTCTGCCTCAGTATCTCTGTTTCTGTTTCCCTACACAAGCACACACCACACACACACACACGCACGCGCGCGCGCACACACACACACACACACACACACACACACACACACACACACCCTGCACATGCGCACACCGCATGCCCTCACACATCCTCTCATCCTCACCTACTGATTGTTCAGAACTACCGCATCCAGAGATGCTTCCTGAGAAGTGAGCCAGTGCGTGTGCACATGGGGCTGTGGAGCCCAATGCTAGGAAAGTATCTGACATTATTACCACAGTTGCTTCTTGGTTTAAGTCTATGTATAGGTTAAGAAAATCAGGATCAGGGCTCTATGACCTACATAATTTTGTTCAAAGAAATGTTTAAAAATTCCTTCTGGCTCAAAAAAAAAACCCTTCATAACTTAGGTCAGATATATAAACACTCTAAACAAGCCAGCCATCTGTTGATCTCAGTGCCGTGGATTCAGGAGCTTACCCAAGAAAATGAAAAGGTTCATTCAGAACTGCTGCACCTTGCGGCAACGCCTCGTGCTTCATGAGACCTTCCGTGATGTAGGGTAGTGAAGCGCGCTCAGACATGGATAAGTAGAAATATCTTCTTCATACTAGGCAGCCTTCTCTCAGATGTACTGTGACTCAACGGCACTCCACAGCCAGTTGACTGGAAGAGAAATTTCAGACAGTGTTCTCCATTTCAAACTGCAAGAGTGTTTTCTCCTACTGATCAATTCTGATATTTTGAAAACAACTGTATGCCCACAGATTCAATCTCTCTTCCTTCTTCCCTTTTTCCCCCACTGTTTTTTTTTTTAAGATGTAGGAACACACACACTGGCAAACACAGGAATCCCATAAAATCCCAAGACCAGAAACCATAATATATACACAAAGGACCTATAAGGCAGAAACAAAACAGAATAAAAAACAAAACAAAACAAAAACTCCAACAAACACAACTACTTTGACTTAACATTATGAGACAAAGAACCTCCAACAATACCATTGAGTTTATTTTGCATTGGCCATCTACTGCTGGGCATGGAATCTATCCTTAACAGTGGTTTGTTTCCCTAGCGAGACTCCCCCGGGGAAAGCTAAATTCTCATATGCAAGTGTCTATCAATAGGAGACAGCTTCTTGGTTAGGGATGGGGCATGTGCCCACTTCTCCTTTCAGCTCTAGGACTCCACTGGTACCCAGGCAAGCCCTGTGCCTGCTGCCACAGTCTCTGGGCTTAGGTGTGCACCAGCCCTGTTGCATCTAGAAGGCTTTGACTCCTTGATGTCCTTCAGTCCGTCTGGCTTTCCACTTCCTCTTCTGCAAAGTTCCCTGAGCTTCGAGGGGAGGGATTTTATGGGCTGAGCATTCTAAGATCTTCCTATCTCTCTCACTCTCTGCCTATTGTCTTGCTGTGTATCTCTGTATTTGTTCCTATCTGCTGTAGGAAGAAGCTTTTCTGATGATGGCTGAGCAAGGGACTGATCTATGAGTTTAGCAGAATGTCATTAGGAGTCATTTTATTGCTACACTCCTTTAGCAGGACAGTAGTATTTGGTTTTCTCCTAGGTCCCCGACTTATCTAGTCTCAGGTTCTTGGGCACACGACCAGCGTTGGGTGTGGGTTCTATCTCATGGAGTGAGCCTTAACTCAAGCCTGTTATTGGTTGGTTACTCCCACAAGCTTTGTGCCACTATTGTATCAACATATTTTGCAGGCAGGTTACCCTTGTATATTGAAGAGTTTGTAGCCAGATTGGCGTTTACCTTTCTTCTTTGGTGGCAAGCAGAGTATCTTCCAGTACCAGGAATTCTAGCCTGAAGGTGTAAGGGCTCTCTGTAGGCACAAGCTCAATTTCTCCATGTTCAGTAAGTTGTGTAGGTGTTGTCTTTAGCAATACAGGCTTTCTGCGAGTTTGTAGAAAGCAATCAATAGCCTTGGCAGTAGTCTGGGTTGTTCAGGGGTTCCCATGGGACTGCTTTGGTCAATAACTCCATATGATGTAATCCATTCCAGGCACTGGAAGTTTCATTTGGTGATGAGAGATGTCCAATTGGGGTTTTGTCTTCCCCATAATTTTGTTGTTTCATTTAGATTATCTTCAAATATGTATGCATTATAGGAAGTTTCTACTGCAGTAGGTTTCCATACAACACCTCAAATGGCCCTTAGTTTTAACTGCCTCTCCCTGTATTTCTTTCTTTATCCCCCTCTTCCCTCTTTGATCTTCTTATTCAGTCCTCCCCCTCATTTATCCATAACTATCTATTCTATTTCTCCTTCTTAGGGAGATCCATTCTCTCTCCCCTAGACTCTTACTTTCTATATAACCTCTGTGGTTATATGAATGGTAGCTTGCTTGTCATGACTTAACAGCTAACATTCACATATAAGTGAATATATATCATATTCATATTTCTGGTACTTAATTATATTACCCAGGATTTTTTTAAGTTCCATTCATTTACCTGCAAATTTGAGTTTTTTTAAAAACAGCCAAGTAATATTCCATTGTAAATGTACCACATTTTCTTTATCCATGCACACACTGATGGACATCTAGGTTGTTTCTAGTTTATGATCACTATGAATAGAGCAGCAGTGAACATGGTTGAACAAGTGTCTTTGTAGTAGGATGAATTGTTCTTTGGGTATATGCCTTGAGGTAGATTAATTTTCATCTTTCAGAGGAATTCCCACACTGATTTCTATGGTGACTGTATAAGTTTGCACTCCTACCAGCTATGGATGAATGTTCTCCTTATTCCACATCCTCACTAGCGTGAGTTGTTACTATTTTATTGATCTTGACCCTCTGATTGGTGTAAGTTGAAATCTCAAAGTAGTTTTGATTTATATTTCCCTGATGATCCTAAGGGTGTTGAATATCTCTTTTTTATTTTATTTTTTATTGTTTTAATTGAGCTTTATTTTTTTCCTGCTCGCCTTCCTCCCTTCCCCTTCCCTTCTACCTTCCCCTATGAACTCCATGCTCTCCATTTATTCAGAAGATCTTGTCTTTTTCTACTTCCCATATAGTTTAGATCCATGTATGTCTCTCTTAGAGTCCTGTTTGTTGTCTAGATTCTCTGGGATTGTGAATTGTAGGCTGCTGTTTTTTTTTCTTTGTGTCTAAAATCCACTTATGAGTGAGTACATATATTTGTCTTTCTTTGTCTGGGTTACCTCACTCAATATGATGTTTTCTAGATCCATCCATTTGCCTGCAGATTTCAAGATGTCATGTTTTTCTGCTGTGTAGTACTCCATTGTGTAAATGTACCCCATTTTCCTTATCCATTCTTCGGTCGAGAGGCATTAGGTTGTTTCTAGGTTCTGGCTATGACAAACAATGCTTCTATGGATATAGCTGAGAATATGTCCTTGTGGTACAACTGAGCACTCTTTGGGCATATGCAAAAAAGTGGTATTGCTGGGTCTTGAGGAAGGTTGTTTCCTAATTTTCTGAGAAATCACCATACTGATAGCCAAAGGGGTTGTACCAGTTTGCACTCTCACCAGCAACGCAGAAGTGTTCCCTTTACCCCATATCCTCTCCAGCATAAGTTGTCATCTGTGTTTTTGATCTTGGGCCAGTCTTACAGGTATAAGATGGAATCTTAGAGTTGTTTTGATTTGCATTTCTCTGATGGCTAAAGATGTTGAGTATTTCTTTAAGTGTCTTTCAGCCATTTTAGATTCCTCTGTTGAGAGTTCTCTGTTAAAGTCTGTATCCCATTGTTTTTTTATTGGATTATTTGTTATTTTGATGACAAATTTCTTGACAAAATATACAAATTTGTATATTTTGGAGATCAGACCTCTGTCTGACGTGGGGTTGGTGAATATCTTTTCCCATTCTGTAGGCTGTCGTTTTGTCTTGTTGACAGTGTCCTTTGTTTTACAGAAGCTTCTCAGTTTCAGAAAAGTCCCATTTATTAATTGTTTCTCTCAGTGTCTGTGCTACTGGGGTTATATTTAGGAAGTGGTCTCCTGTGCCAATGCATTCCATTGTACTTTCCACTTTCTATTCTATGAGGTTCAGTGTGGTTGGTTTTATGCTGAGGTCTTTGATCCATTTGGACTTGAGTTTTGTGCATGGGGATAGATATGGATCTATTTTCATTTTTCTATACATTGATATCCACTTATGCCAGCACCATTCATTGAATATGTTTTCTTTTTTCCATTTTATATTTTTTTGCTTCTTTGTCAAAAATCAGGTGTTTGTAGGTGTATGGATTGATATCCGAGTCTTCAGTTTGATTCCTTTGGTTTGGCTATCTGTTTTTATGCCACTACCAGGATGTTTTCAGTACTGTAGCTCTGTAGCAGAATTTGAAGTCAGGATTTGTGATGCCTCCAGAAATTCCTTATTGTAAGGATTGTTTTGGCTATCCTGGAATTTTTGCTTTTCCATATGAAGTTAAATATTGTTCCTTTGAGATCTATGAAAAATTTTGTTTGGATTTTGATGAGCATTGCATTGAATGTATAGATTGTTTTGGTAAGACTGCCACTTTTATTATGTAGATCCTACCTATTCAAGAGCATGGGAGATCTTTCCATTTTCTGATGTCTTCTTCAATTTCTTTCAAAGATTTAAAGTTCTTGTCATAAAGGTCTTCCACTTGTTTTTTTCCCACTATCTTAAGTGAGGGTTTCAATTGCTGTGAAGAGACACTGGTATGGGAAATCCTTCTGTCTATGTGTTGCTTTTAAGCTATTGGCCAAACAGTGTTACAAATAAAAGAGTTTCTGTGTAATTATTTTGTGGTCTGGGTGGCCAGAACGAACAAGCAGCCTCCCCCAACAAGACACCATGACCACAGCAACACTTATACAGAAAGCATTTAGCTGAGGTTTGCTTATGGTTTCAGAGGTTCAGTCCATTATCATCGTGCTGGGAAACGTGGTGTCATGTAGGCAGATATGGTACTGGAGAAGAATTTGAGAGTTCTACATTTTCATCTGCAGGCAACAGGAAGTGAACTGTGACCTCAAAGTCTATCCCCACAGTGACACACCTGCTCCACACCTCCTAACAGTGCCACTCCCTTTGGGGGCCATTTTTCTTCAAACCCACACCTTTCTTCCAACTCACTATGTAGTCTAGTGTTTTCCTTGTTTCTCTCCCTTTTCCCTCAGCCTTCTCCCTGCTTTCCCTCCTCCTCCCTCTCCTCTTTGCCCTCCATTTTCCCTTGCCTCCTACCAACTTATTATGTAGTCTGTAGTTGAGCTTACCATTTTGCTGCCTCAGCCTTCTGAGTTCTGGGATTGTAGTCATGCAATCTCTTCCATTAGGTTGTGATATTAAACATCCTACAGGCTTTCCAAATTCAAGGCTCATTTGAACAAGGCTCCCTCATTTCAGACACAAAGTAAGGTCCACATGCAGCTCTCACTTTTGCCCAATGTGGCTACAAGTTGGGCATGTGCATAACCCTTCCTCAGTTAACATAATTGACTGTAATGACCAACAAAACTCAGGAAAATTCTTTACCTATCGGCTGATAGGAAGGATATAATTTAGAAACAGCTAAATCAAAAGTTATACCTTGCCAGGCATGAGAGAGAGCTTGACAAGGCTTCTATATCCTCTCTGGGGCTTACCTTTACAGGGTTCCTTTGCATCAACACCATTGACTGAATCATTGGTGTGACTGAATTCAACTTGTGGCCTTCACCAGCCTCATGGTCAGGCATGAGGATGAAAGTTTTAGTCTTCAGATCATGAAGCAGATTCTTCCAGCAGTCAGCAGCAAACTTGAGCACTTGAGGGGGTCACTGACCAAAAGTCAGCATAACTCAGATATGATGGAAAGGGCATGGTTGGTGGGTACTACATGGTATCTTTTTAACCCTTTCCAATGGGGTCTACAAAGAGGGAATATTTCTCCAAGGGCTTGGGAGTGTAGTTCTGTCCTCTCATGAGGATCCTTAGTCATAAGCTCAGCAGTCTGGGCCCATGCTTCCCTCCTATGCTTCAGGTAATTGTGGTCCAAGTAGATTTGTACCTTGGCAGGAAGGTTTTAACTGTATTTAGACATGTAAATACACTGTAACGTATATTACCTAAATGTTTAACATACATTCAATATTGATATTTTGATGTTTGATAATATATATATATTGATATAATAGAGAAAACATAATGAGTAAAATTAATAAACAACACATATTTGATATATTAAATATACACTAATATATTTTAAAATATAGTCATCTCTTGGTATCCACAGGGGATTGATTCTAGTATCTCCCCATGGATGCTAAAGTCCAAGGATGTTCAAGTCCCTAAGACAAAATATCACAATGTCTGCATATCATCTTCATGTACCTTCTCCTAAGCTTTAAAAATATCTTTGAGTTACTTGTAGTATCTAATGCAAAGTACATGCTATACGGATGATTCTTTGGGGGTGGGATCCCGTCTGAGGGTTTCCCCATCTGTAATAATATGATTTGTCATTGGTCTGCTCTTGCTTGTGCAGCCATTTCTATGAGAGGCTGTTTCACAGCAGACTTCCTGGTAGTCTGACTACTACAAAATGTCTACCCCTCTACTTCTTTGATCTTTCATGACCAATTGATGCAGTAGTTGTGATGCAGGTGTATCCACTGGGTCTGGAAGGCACTGTGTCCAGTTACAATTTTACTGTAATTGTCTCCATTTTCTGTAATGAGAAGCTTCTTTGATGAGGGGTGATTGCTACACTTATCTGTGACTGTAAGGGTAAGATTTAAAGTGTAGTTAGAAATTATGCTGGTTTAGCAAAGTGCTGGTAGTAGATTCTCTCTTAAGATCCATGACTCCAGCTGGCTGGTGGTACTCCCAGCACTCAGGAGGCAGAGGGGGTGAATCTCTGAATTCAAGGCCAGACTGGTCTGCAGAGTGATTTCCAGGACAGCCACCACTGTTACACAGAGAAATTTTGTCTCAAAAAACAAACAAACAAAAAAACCAAACCAAACCAAACAAAAAAGATCCATGACCTCAGTAGCCCCAGGAAGATGGCTAGGTTTCTAGTAGCAGACAGGACTTCCTTTCTGCTGAGTGGGCAGGGGTGGGAGGGGTGGGTGAGGGGGGTGGGGAAGAGGAAGGGGTGGGGTATGTTCTATTCGATAGCTACTGGTTACCATCACCATGTGAGTGGCGATTACTGCACACTTACAGCTCTTACCATGTTGTTCATTGCTGTAGTTCACAGGTGTCGCAGCTCAGTGAGACTATTCATTGCTTCTCTCCATTGACAGTTTGCATAGCATTTCCTGGCACTGTGTAGCTAGACCGCAGGAAGGAGGCTTTCAGATTAGACCCAGCTTGAATACTCCCAAGTCCTGTGACCTTGTTGTGCAGTCTCTTCAGCAATAGAGACTTACCTTAAACTTCTGAGAAGCAATGAAGGAGAAACAGCAGTAATATACACTGTTTTAGGAATCATTTAGACTACCGTGACCTACCATTGGAAAGAAGATTCTCTTACCCTGTATCAGGGATTTTGTTAAGCTGTAGTTCTTGTGGGAAGCACTGTCACTCAGAGTGGTATAACACCCAAACACACACACACATGCACATATATGTATGTACACACACACGTGTGTTATCTATCTACATCTCTTTCTCTCTATATATGTATATAGATATACTTCTATGTATTATGTATAATAGTAGATAAATATAAAATAATAGTATTCCTTGGTGCTTTATTAAACAACCTTATTGCTATATGTCCCTCCCCTGTTCTTTTCCTTCTGTGTTGACCTCCCTCACTCCTCTCCAGTTGGAGCAGCATCCCCAGTTTTCCATTTTACCTCTACCCTGCTATATTTGTCTGCAGCCCCTCTCCCATGGTTCCTTCTTGTCTCTCTAGTTTCGGCAGTTACTCTGTGTTAGGTGCTCACAGTGGAAGGTTCTGAACTAGAGACTGCAGATGAATGAGAACATGAGGCATTTCTCTTTCTGGGTCTGGGTTACCTCGCTGAATATAGTATCATCTAGCTCCATCCGTTTTTTCTGGGAAAAAAAAGTGATGATTTCATTCTTCTTTACAGCTGAATAGTATTTCCGCTCATCAGTTGAAAGACAATTAGGTTGTCTTCACTTCCTAGCTACTGTGACTCTGGCAGCAGTGGACACTGTACAATGAGCTACAGTGAACAAGTGGAGCAGGATATTGAGTCCTTTGAACGTATGCCAGGAAGTGGTGTGGCTGGGTCATATGGTAGATTTAATTTTAGGTCTAAATACCAGAATAAGAACACATTCAACAATATCCAGGGCAATGTGGTACCACCAGAGCCCAGCTATTCTATGATAGCAAGACCTAAATATTCGAACACAGCTGAAGCACACAGACACACACAGACATAGACACAGACACACACACACACACATACACACACACACACCTCGAACCAATTTTATGATGATAGAGGTCCTTAAAGAAGAAATTAAAAGACAATCCCTTAAAGAAATTGAGGAAAAACAAATAAAAATTGGTGGGAATCAACAAATCCCTTAAAGAATGCCAAGAAAGCCAAAGAAAAAAAAACAACCAAACAAAACCCAACAAAGCAAACAGGTGAAGGAAATTGTTCAAGACCTGAAAATAAACATAGAAGCAATAAAGAAAACAAAAATTGAGAGAATTCTGGAAATGGAAAATGTAGATAAGGGAACAGGAACTACAGAATCAAGCTTCACCAACAGAATGTAAGAGATGGGAAGAGAGAATTCAAGCACTGAAAATATAATGAAAGAAATAGATTTTGGTCAAAGAAAATGTTAAATTTAAAAAATTTCCAATACAAACCTGGGACACTATGAAAAGACCAAACCTAAGAATAATAGGAAAGGAAGAAGGAGAAGAATATCAGCAAAACAAACAACCCCACCAGAAAACATATTTAACAAAACCATAAAGAAAAATTTCCTAACCTAAAGAAGCACATGACTATAAATGTACAAGAAGCTTACAGAACACCAAATAGTTTGAACCAGAAAAGAAAGCCCCTGGAGCACAAAATAATCAAAACACTAAACATACAGAACAAAGAAAGAATATCAAAAATTGCAAAGGAAAAAGACCAAGTAACTTAAAGGCAAAACTATTAGAATTAAACTCTAAAAGACAGAAGATCCTGGACTTGTATACTCTTAGATCACAGATGCCTGTACATACTACTATATCCAGCAAAACTTTCAATCACCATAAATGTAGAAAACAAGATATTTCATGACAAAATTAAATTTAAACTATATCTATCCACAAATCCATCCCTACAGAAGGCTCTAGAAGGAAAACTGCAACTCATAGAGGTTAACTATACCCATGAAAACAAGTCAGTAAATAATCTCAAACCAGTAAAACATAAAGAAGGGAAACACACACACTACACCTACACATACTATTATAACCACCACCAACAAAAGAAAAATAACAGGAATGAGCAATCATTGGTCATTGATATCTCTCAATATCAATAAGCTCATTCCCCAATAAAAAATATAGGCTAATAGAATGTATACAAAAACAAGATACATCCTTCTGCTGTATACAAGAAAAATTCCTCAACATCAAATATAGATATTACCTCAGAGTTAAGGGCTGGAAAAAGATTTTCCAAGCAAATGAACCCAAGAAATAAGTTGGTGTAGCTATCCTAATATCTAACAAAATTCACCAAACCAAAATTAAGCAAAAGAGATGGGAAGGGCATTTCATACTTATAAAAGAATGATACACCAAGATCATGTCTCAGTTCTGAACATCTATGCCACAAGTGCAAGAGTAAACACATTTGTAAAAGAAACATTACTAAATTTTAAATCACACATTGACCCTCATGCATTAATAGTGGGATACTCCAATACCACAGTCTTACCAATGGACATGTGGTCCATATAAAGCTAAACAGAGGAATAATCGAGTAAACAGATATTATGAACCAAATGGACCTAACCAATAATTAGACAATATTTCACCCAAAGACAAAAGAATATACCTTCTTCTCACACCTCAGTGAACTTTCTCCAAAATTTACCACATATTCAATCACCAAGCAAGTCTCAACAAATACAAGGAAATTGAAATAACCCCTGTATCCTATCAGACCACCATGGAGTAAAGCTGGATTTTTAGAAACAACAGAAAGCCTACAAACTCATGGAAACAGAAAAACTCCCTACTAAATGACTAATGGCTCAAGGCAGAAATAAAGTAATAAAGAAGTAAAAAACTTCTTATAATTAAATGAAAATGGATGTACAACATACCCAAACTTATAAGAACATAATGAAAGAGGTGTTAAGAACGAAGTTCATAGCTCTAAGTGCCTACATAAAAAATATTGGTGATCTCACATTAGTAAGTTAACAGCACATCTGAAAACTCTATAAGAAAAAGAAGCAAAAGCACTCAAGAGGAGTAGACAGAAGAAAATACTAAAAGTGAAGACTGAAATCAACAAATTAGAAACAGAAAGAACAATAGAAGCAATCAATGAAACAAAGAGTTGGTTCTTTGAGAAAATCAATAAGGTAGACAAATCTTTATTCAAACTAGCTAAAAGTCAGAGAGGGAATAACCAAATTGACAAAATCAGAAACAAGAAGAGGGACATAACAACAGACACTGAGGAAATCCAAAGAATCATTAGGTCACACTTCAACAACCTGTACTTCACAAAACTGAAAAGTCTAAAAGAAATGAACAAATTCCCTGATTTTTAAATCAAGATCAGATAGACAATTTAAATAAACCTATAACCCCTAATGAGAGAACACTGAATCCTAACCACTAGACCACCAGGGAAGCTCCCCAATGAAATAGAAGCAGTCATTAAACATCTCCCAACCAAAAAAAGCCAAGGGTTAGATGGTTTTAACAAAATTCTGTCATACTTTTAAAGAACTGCAAATACCAATCTTCCTCAAATTATTTCACAAAATAGAAACAGAAGGAATATTGATAAATTCGTTTTATGAGGCCACATTCACCCTGATACCCAAACCACAAAGAAAGAGAACTACAGACCAATTTCCCTTTTGAACGCTGATGCAAAAATACTCAATAAAATAACACATTATCCATCATTATCAAGTAGGATTCATTCCAGAGATGCAGGGCTTATTTGACTTATGAAAATCTACCAATGTACTAAATCATATAAACAAATTGAAAGAAAAAATTGCATGATCATCTTATTAGATGCTGAAAAAAAACCATTGACAAAATCCAATACCCCTTCATGATGAAAGCCTTGGAGATATTAGGGATATAAGGGACCTACCTAAATATAATAAAGGCAATATACAGCAAGCTAGTAGCCAAAATCAAAGTAAATGGAGAGACACTCAAAGTGACGCCACTAAAATCAGAAACAAGACAGGTTGTCCTCTTTCTCCATATCTATTCAATATAGTACTTAAAGTTCTATCGAAGGCAATAAGACAACTAAAGGGAATACAAACTGGAAAGAAAGAATTAAAATTACTTTTATTTGAAATCGAGATGATAATATACTTAAGTAACCCCAAAAATTCTACCGGGGAACTCCTACAGCTGATAAATACCTCCAGCAAAGTGGCTTGAAACAAGCTTAACTAAAAAATTAACAATCAAGCAAACAAAAATTTAGTAGTTCTCCTATATATAAACCATAAAAGGGTAGATAAAGAAATCATGGAAACAGCACCCTTCAGAATTTTCACAAATAATATAAAATATCTTGGGATAATTCTAAAGAAGCAAATGAAGACCTACATGACAAGAATTTCGGGTCTTTGAAGAAAGAAATTAAAGAAGATATCAGAAGATAGAAAGATCTCCCATGCTCTTGGATCAGTAGTACTAATATAGTAAAAATGGCAATCTTACCAAAAGCAATCTACAGATTCAGTGCAATGCCCATCAAAATCACAACACAATTCTTACAGACCTTGAAAGAATAATACTCATCTTCATATGAAAAAAAAACCTCATGATAGCTAAAACAATCCTATACAATAAAAAGATAAATAAACAAATAAGCCACCCAAAACATCTGGAGGTATCACCATCCCCAATTTCAAGTTCTACTACAGAACTATAGTAATGAAAATCACACAATATTTGCTTAAATACAGACATATCAATCAGAGGAATCAAATGGAAGACCCAAATATAAATCCACACACCAATGGACATCTGATTTTCAACAAAGAAGCCAAAATTATAGAATGGAAAAAAGGAAGCACTGTCAATAAATGGTGCTGGTATAACTGAATGTCAGCATGTAGGGGAATGCAAAAAGATCTATATTTCTGAACCTGTACAAAACTCTAGTCCAAGTGGATCAAAGGCCTCAACACTGAATACAGATACACTAAGCCTGATAGAAGAGAAAGTGGGAAATATCCTTAAATGCATTAGCACAGGAGACAATTTCCCAAACAAAACACCAATTGTGCAGACACTAAGATGAACAATTAATAAGTGGGAACTAATGAAAATGAAAGGCTTCTGTAAGGCAAAGGACACCATTAATAGGTCAAAAGGGCAGCCTACAGAATGCAAAAAGATGTTTAGCAATTCCACATCTGACAGAGGACTGATTTCCAAAATATGTAAAAAAGAACTCAAGAAACTAGATATCAACCAATCAAGTAATCCAACTAAACAATGGGGCGCAGATCTAAACAGGGAAATTTCAACAGAAGAATCTTAAATTGCTGAGAATCACTTAAAGAAATGTTCAGTATCTTTAGCCATCAGGGAAATGCAAATCAAAAGGACTTTGAGATTCCATCTTATACCCATCAGAATATAAGATCAAAACCACAAGGGACAGATCATGCTGAAAAAATGTGGTTTAAGGAAAACACTCCTCTATTGCTGGTCAGAATGCAAACTTTTCTGGGCACTTCAATAAGGTGGTATCTCAGAAAATTGGGTATAGATTTACATCAAGACCCAGATATACCACTCCTGAGCATATAACCAAAGGATGTTCCATCCTATTACAAGAGCACTTGCTCAACTATGTTCATAGTAACTTTGTTTGTAATAGCCAGAACGTGGAAACAATCTAGATGTCCCTTAACTGAAGAATAGGTAAAGAAAATATGGTACATTTACACAATGGCGTATTACTCAGCTGTTTAAAACAATGACATTGCTGGCCGATGATAGTGCACATGTTTAATCCCAGCACTTAGGAGGCAGAGCCAGGCAGATTTCTGTGAATCTGAGGCCATCCTGGTCTACAAGAGATAGTTCCAGGACAGGCTCCAAAGCTACAGAGAAATCCTGTCTTGAAAAACCAAAACCAAAAAAAAAAAAAAAAAAAAAGACATCATGAAATTTGAAGAAAAATGGGTGGAACTTGAAAAAAAATCATCCTGAATGAGGTAACCTAGACCCAGAAAGACAAACATGATACATTCTCATATATATGTATATATATATATGTATATATGTGTGTGTGTGTATGTGTGAAATAAAAGATAATTATGCTAAGGTCCCCAGATCTAGAGAGGCTAAGTAACAAGAAAAACTTAAAGAGAGAACACAAGGATCTCCTTGGAAGAGTGAAATAAAATAGATTTTGTGGGTGGACTGGGGTAGGTAGCATTGGGAATAGGAGGGATCAAGGTAGGAAGGTGGGTAGAAAGTACTAAGAGAAATGACTAGAATTGAGGGGCATTTTGGGATTGAGGTGCAGCATTTTGTAATGGAAACTCCATGAAATCTAGGAAAGTAACCCTAGCAAATACTCCTAATAATGGGGACACAGAGCCTGAACCTGCTATCATTGGTGACCAGCCAAGTGGTTGGGACACTCACCCAGCCATAAAACCTTCCACCTACAGTCTGTCCCGCCTTCAGAGTATGCTGGGACCTGAGTCCAGCAGAGTCCTCACCTGAGAGACCAGAGTGACCTCATACAGCAACTGTTTAGGAGCAGATGCAGAGTCCTGCAGAGTAAGGGGAGGAAGGATTGTAGGCACCAATGGTGTTGGGAACACCAAGAAAACATTGTCCATAGAACCAACTGACTGGGACTCATGGGGGCTTGCAGATATCAGGGATCCAGGGTGTAGCTGGGCCCTAACGTCTTTCTCAGGGGAGGGGATGAGAAGGCACAATGTCAATGACATAGACATTGGGAGTCTGGTGAAAGGGATACAGCAGACTCATTTATTTAGCAACAGGAAAACCTTATATACCCTCCCAACACTCAGGCATTCTGATCCATTGACATTGTGTGGTTGCCCCTCATTGACTAGGCATGATTAGGACCTCTGACAGCTCCTGTTGCTAGGCCATCAGGCAGCATTGTGTGGTCACCCTTTCATTGGCTAGGCACCATCAGGATCTCTGACAATGCCAGGCCAACTCCAGGTTGACTCCTCCTGGCATGGTAGGCCTTAATTTCCTACATACCCACCCCTTTTTATTTATTCAATGGGCACTCAGTGGGAGTCAGTGTTCTTTGTTCAGGCTTTGTTGACCCTGCCTCAAGAGGGCTCAACAAATGGACTGTGTCTGTTTTAGGTTGGCCTACTAAACCAGCTCTTACCCAACATTGACTACCATGCCTGGAAGAGCATTCAATCCTAGAGAGTTGCCAGGATGGGGGAACTAGGCAGTAGCCTTTTGAATTACAAATAACCTGGCATGCACAACCTCCTGCACAGAACTGTGAGAAAGATTTCTAAAAGTCATTAACACCTGAAGAGTTACCTTAGTTGCTGTCTGCTGATGTCAGATCTTCTGTAGGAGACATTTAAAGAGAATAAGGATTAACAATACTGCCCTGCCAATTAATGCATATGTGAGCATTCAGGAGGGATTGTAAAAGGGGGCATAGTATGTATATACTAAATGAAGTTGTAGTGGTGGCTGAGGAGCTAGATGGTAAGGGGCTATTATTTTCCTTTTAGGAGTGGCCATAAAAATGGCCTTAAGTATGGGAGAAGCACAAGCTGGGTCGGGGTGGCAAGGGAAGAACAGTTGGCAGGTGGGTTCAGCATGCTGAACAGCATGCTGGACTTTGGGCTGGGAGAGGGAGCTGTGGAGGCTGGGGTGCTGACAGACTGCTCAGCCTGAAGGTTTCCAGGGTACTCGGTGTCAGTGAGTGGTGCTGCAGGTGAAGCAGGAGTCAGCCCCAGGAAGGTGGTTTTAGGTATGGAGTCTGAGGAGGTGCTGTACAATGTCCCTCTCAGCAATTATAACATCAACAGCTAACATCACCCCTCTCCAGATTTCTATTGGATTAGCTCCTTTGCCGATCTTCTCAAAACACTCCTTGGCAATAGAATATGCCAGAACAGTAGTGTGGCAGTGCCATCCCAAGTATCTTCATTTGTGTAATTGACAACATCTTGAACAAATTTAACTCCTGTTGACAGAGGTTTCTGTCCTGCCCAGTCCCACAGCCGTTCAGTTCCAAAGAAACACACAGAGGCTTACATTAATTATAAATTGGTTGGCCTATTAGCTCAGGATTCTTGTTAACTCTTATAACTTACATTAACCCATAATTCTTGTCTGTGTTAACCACATGGCTTGGTACCTTTTATCAGTGAGTCATTCTCATCTTGCTTCCTCTGTGTCTGGATGACGACTGCAAACTGAGTATTTCCTTTTCCCAGAATTCTCCTGTTCTCATTGCCTGTGTCTGCTTCCTGCCTGGTTGCCCACCCTATACTTCCTGCCTGGATATTGGCCAATCACCGTTTTATTAAAACAATACAAGTGACAGGGTATAAGACAATTGTCTCGCAGCAAATTCCAATATTTTTGCATTATCAATTGACTTTGCAACAGTGACCCCATCTTTTGTTACTTTGGGACTTCCCCAACTCTGTTCAATAATCTCTGTTCTTCCTTTTTGACCCCATTGGTGAGTCAGGCTTGCCCAGGTAGCTTCCATGAGTAGGAGGTCAGTGGGGTCTGGGCCTCCAAGTGAGCTGCAGGGCTCAGAGTGCTGTTGACAGCTGATTTGGCCAGGGGTGGTGAAACAGTGAGCATGGGCTAAAGGTGGTGGTGTGAATCACTCATGAATGATGAGAGGCCCCGCAGACCATGCTGTTCAAAGCTGAGGCCTCACTAGTCCACGCTTGCTGCACAGTCAGCCAGGCCAGTGTGACCACTGTAAGCATGAGGCCAAGCAGTGGTAGGCTGAGTGCCATGGCACCCACTGGTTCTCTGCAGCCGGGGCCTGGCCCAGCCCTCTTGTATACCCAATGGGGGTTGCCACAGCTCCAAGAGTACTGTGACAAAGCTATAGCTTCCCATGGCAGGAATGGAGCTGACCGGGAAGCAGCATGTGCAGTCTTACCTGTGGCCACACTCTGGTGAGGGACAATTCTGTATTCTGTCAATTATGTTTTAAATAAACGCTGATTGGCCCATAGCCAGGCAGGAAGTATAGGTGGGACAACCTGACAGGAAGTAGAGGCGGGGCAATGAGAACAGGAGTATTCTGGGAAGAAGGAAGCTCTTTCCCGAGTCCTGTCCAGACACCGAAGAAGCAGGATGTGACCTGCCCCACCAAAAAAGGTACCGAGCCATGTGGCTAACATAGATAAGAATAATGGGTTGATATAAATTATAAGAGCTATTACAAAGCCTGAGCTAATGGGCCAATCAGTTAATAACTTATGTAGACCTGTGTGTGATTTTCTTTGGGGGCTTACCGTCTGTGGGAACTGGGCAGGACAGAAACCCCAATAAGCAGCCCCTCATGTTACAACACTCTCTATAGCAGGATCCTTGGTGCCTGAACTGTCTGTCTCCCCTTCACTGGACATAGCCAGATCAGATGTGGAAGGGGCAGAAGTGAAGAAGAGGTTACCCATTTTGTAGAGGGAGACAGCAGACAGACAGGTAGACAAATTTGACAGACAGCATAGGAAAAGAAAGAAAGGAAGGAAGGGAGGGAGAGAAAGAGAGAGAGAGAGAGAGAGAAGTGTGTCACTAGGGGCATACTTTGTGATTGCAAAGCCTCCTACTATTTATAATTCATTCTCCCTGCTTTGCTCTTGCAGTTCAAGATGTGAACACTCAGCTTTGTGCTTCTGCCACCATCCCTTTGCCCCATCATCATAGAGTCCAACTCTCTGAGACCGTAAGCCCAAACAAACTCTTCTTTATGATGTTTTATCAAAGCAGAAGGGTCACTAATGCCTTCTAAATAACTATTGGTTATAAGACCATTTGTACAAGTGATCTCCCTCAGTGGAAGATGGCCACAAAAGTTTCCAAGGGCCAAGGAGAAGGTCATATCTGCCATGTGGTGTGAGAAGCCCAGCAGAGAAGACAACAAGCTTTCAGGGTCTGACCATTCTGATGTCCAAGTTCTTTGTACCATGTGGCCAAAGAAGCCTGAATTCCCTGCTCATTGAGGTAGGAGGTAGCAGGCTTTGTGTGTCATTGTCTTGATTGTGTGTTTCTGAGAAAACTGTATAGATAGCATGTCATGAACTGTAGCTCTGTGATCTGGAGCTGGGCTAACTGCATCTGGGAAATCCCAGACCTCAGCTCTTAGCCCCACCTAAGATCAGAGGCAGCTGACCTTAGTTTCTTCTGTCACCTGGGCATCCTGGCTTGAAATAGCTTTCACAGGAAAAATTCTTTCAGAGACTTGTGTTTTGAGTCCTCCTTTGGAAAATTTCTGAGAAATGTTTGTTTGGATCTGGCTGGGTATTTTAGTGTTGTTGGAAAGATTTTTCTTGACAATCTTAAAATTAGAAAAAATGTTTTTAGGAAATTTATGATGTTTACAGGTAAAGTATTTTAGAGGCCTATTTGGCTGTGCATCTGGGTAAGTCATTATCTTTTGGAATTCAAGTCACACTTTGGGATTTAGGACTAGGAAAGCAGTCGAAAACTATCATCAGAGCTTAATGGGCCATTCTGGTTGGAGCCTGGCAGACAATTATGAGAGTAATGCAGACAGTGGCCTGCTTCATGGGGTTTCTGCGGGGGAACAAAGGCTTACAGTGTAGCAATTTACTCTTACAGAAAGCTTCTAGTTTGGGGGCAAGCTCATTATTAAAACATAGATGTTCTAAAGAGTTGTAAAACATCCCATCTTAGAAGGGAGCTCAATTAGATATAGGATGTTACAACTGGAGGTTAAACATCCTATCTTGTAGGAAAACACACAAGCTGCTTAGGAAAAACTGACCAGATTCACCAGGCCTCTCCTTCTCCAAGCATTGTATAATTAGTAAAGACTGCTAAGAGAGTCCCGCAGAGAAGCCAAGCCACCTGAAAGAGATTGAGACCAGCTGAGATACCTAGAAGAGGCTCAAATCAGAAAGCTGACTGAAAGAAATAGAAATCAGCTGAGTCACCTGGAAGAAACAGGACCAAGTTGAACTACCTAGAAGACATTCAGACTGGCTAAGCTGTCTGGAAGGGACAGAA
>PVIU01023001.1:0-28320 GCA_004026605.1 Ondatra zibethicus | reverse complement strand
TCTCTCTCTCTCTCTGTCTTCCCACAAGGCTGCTCTGTGCTCCCCTTCTCTCTTTTCGCTCCCTTCCTCCCCAATAAAACTCTCCACATGAGTGAGTTCTATGTGGCGTGTCTGTTTCTCACCTGCCACGGGGCCCCTTGTCCTCAGTCCACCAAAGTCCCTCTCTCGGTGTATCATAATATATATTTCTAGAATCTTCCAACTGTTTAATCAATACATGAAGCCTAATTCCTTTCTCTTTCAATCTTGGCATGTAAGTGACTTGCCTATAACTTATTTGGTTATTTATTATTTATTGATTATCAGTGTCCCAGGGACGATGCTGAATGACAGTTAGGTTTTATCTTTGCTAGATAGGAGACACTCTTACAGATTCCCACCTCTTTGAAAGAAGTCCAAGTCAGTTCGCGTAGACAGGCAAGGAGACATTCTGAGACGACCTGAATGAAATGAGTGCCCGGCACCAGGCACTCGCCAGCCCCGTGTGTTTCTAACTCTAGTCACTACCAGACTGGAACTTCCAGAGTCATGATGGCCCATCCAGACACCCTGAAGTCCTAGCTTAGAAGCACCAGAGGGATAACAAAATGATCGTTTTGGCTTCAGATTCTGAGTTTGGAGTTGATCATTTCCCCCAACAATAACTAATAAATATGACCAAAGCTCTGAATAGAAGAAAAGAGTGGACAGAAAAGAGGGACAGAGATACTCCTACATTAATGACCCAGTATTGTTTCTATGTGAGTCCGCCTCCCATTGCTATTGGGCATGCACAGCATGGCTGGAGTGTCCAGGATGAGAGTCTCAGAACAGTGCGTTCTCAGTCTGAGAAAACTCTGGGGCTACAAAGTGTGTGGATGCACTCCTGGGAAACCAGTCGTGGTCTGTTTCTCACCATAGGGAGATGCTTTGTGACCTCCAGCTGCCTAAGGATGGAGAAAGAAAAGGACTGAAAATGAAGTCATTTTGAAGCTACTTACACATTCTCTATATTCAGCCTCAAAAGTTAAGAAAACGAAGACAAAAAAAAAAAAAAACAAAAAAGAAACAAAAAAAAACCAATTCCAGAAACCCAGCAGGGAAAGCGAAGATATCTAGCATGGAAAGCATGCGTGATGTCATATGCGCTTGGATATTTTAGCCAGGTCAATGTAAGAGTAAAGGAGAGTCTTCCTTGGTGCTAAGAATGCCATACCTCAAATTCAAGGAGTTGGAGAAGGTTCTGAACTCGCTATGTTTATTGACAGAATAACAACCAAATAATTGTTGTAAGGAAATTTGAGACCTATGTAGCCTAATGGGTCCTGCCCAACATATTTGTCTGTGCTTGGGGGTGAGGGGAAGCATGAGGATTGAGAAATAAATAGACAACAGATAAAGCCAGGAGGGCATCTAGTAAATACCGAGATAGGCCTCTATGGGGAGCTACTGAGTACCAGCCTCAGCACTCCTTCCCGGTTCAGAACAGGACTTCTACGATGAGAGAAAACTGGCTTGGGCACAAGATCTGAGGTGGTAGAACAAACTGATTGACCCAGGCACATTAGCCCTGTGTGTTTCTTTATTCCTTGGGGAAAGATGAAAGAAGGGAGAAAAAGAAGAAGCCTAGGGGCATAAGGGATAAGGGCAAAGCAAAGGGGTTAGGGATAAGACATAAAGGCAAGGGATCTCCACAAAGCTTTCAGTCTATATAGGCTATATATAGACAAGTTAACAATTCCATAGGTGGTAACAAAAGTATCAAGCATACATTTTACAGAATCACAAAACACGGGTGAATCTGGTAAGGAAGCACCTTATGTCTCAGAGGGGGCGTGGCTGGGAACACAGCCTTGGTAGCTATGCTGGGCTTGATTTGCATTAGCATCTAGCTGGTTGAGTTAAAAGGATTCTCTTCTGGGGACCCTGCTTTTGACTCCAGCACAGTGTCCAGGTGAAGATAGTTTTAGCGACTCAGGCCTTTTCCCTGTATAAACAGTTAATATCCTGGCCTATGATCCTACGTTAGTTGAAACCAAGGTGAAGGGTAATACAGAATATTAGTAACCTATTAAGTCAGAGCAGAGGACCAGTAGATTGCACCTTCCTGGGTCTGCTGTTAGACTCCTTGTATGAAGCTCCTTTCTTATCAGTGACTACTGTCAATAAGATAGGTTTATAGGGGACTATTTTTATGTAGATTTTGGCTGTGAGAACAAGGACTTGACTAAATCCTTTTCACACCATGACTTCATGGTGTGGGGGGAGGTATCTGGTTTTCCTACAGGAAAAGTCGGGTTTATACACTGCTGGGGTAAATGTATAAGGGAAAAATGCCAAAATTTCACAGGATTTCTACAGAACTGACAGCGACTTGTCCAAAGGACAGATGTGCCTATAGCTCTGAGAAAACAGATGACCCCAGGTGGAGTGTGTGTGCACTTCCCATGGGGAGTCCAATAGATCCGTCAGCTGTGCATTTATTGTACACCACAGGCCTCATGCTTAGTTCTCACAGGCTTTACATATCCCAATCCAAAAAGGAGGGGGAAGGCAAAAGACTTCTTTACCAAGATACAAAGAACAAACAAAGAAATCACCTTCCTAACACCCTAGGTCAACACATCCTGGCGGTAGCCACACTTTAGGTCAACCTCCTGTCCTATAACCTTGAGGGAGCAAGAATAGGTCTGAACTCTCTGACCTTTAGTCAAGTTGGAACACATCTCCTTCTGTGGGCTCCCACAATAGTCCAAACAATAAGCAAATAGCTGCATCCTTGCTATTTGTTGAGTGGTAAAGTCAGTTTATGGCTTCATCTTATATATAGTTGAAAAATACCCAAAGCAGAAAAGTGACTATATAATCCAACACATAACAGGGTCAGAAAACACAGCTTACCATGTTTTCCAATTTGGGGACATTCTACTCCTCTAACCAAATTGCCCGTAACTTGAAAAGAGAATTAAGTTATTTCTTCCAATTTGATCTCCTGTACATTAGGTTTCTTCAGCTCAGTACAGGAAGGAAAACTGTATTTAAAAGTCATTGATTAATACTAAATTGAAAATTCAGTACAATTCGGCATCAACTCTGTAGAATTCTTTTTCTCATTGACGTCTCTGGATTTGTTTCATTTTGAACATTCCTAGTAGATGGGACTATAAGAGGCAGGACTGATCATCTCTCTGATAACTTCTGTAAAAGATGGAAAACTTTGCCTAGACAGGGCCAGGATACCTCAAGCCCAGTACGTACGCCCAGGAATGTGCTCATGAGAGGATTCACTGCTGCTCCTGTAACAGCTCTTTGCATTAAAACCATACCAATAGTAATGATCCAGCCGGCCACAGACCACAACAGCCAATCACAGACCACAGCACTGCCTTGGTCACATTTTCACTGCCAACTTGTCATCGCTGGAGGTCCCACAATTTCACACAACACCTCAGTGGACAGCTCAAATGCTATAGGCTGTGTTTTCTGTCTTTTGATCCCCACACTTGGGAGCTGCTTTGGAACAGCAAACTAGAGCTACTTGATAAAGCAATCCAACAGAAGTATTCTTAAAAATAAATACAAAGGGGAAAGCTACCAGGATTTAACATTTCAAGATAATCTAATTCAAATTCAGTCAGAAATTGAAATATGCATAAAATAGCCCTTGAAGCCCACATGTAGTTTTTCAAAAATCAAGTTGGAAACTTTTTTTTTGCCTCCCCAGAACTATCCAGCTCCATTTTCCTACCTCCTTCCTCACAACCTCTTCTGTCTTAGAAGGTTAGCTTTGCCAGTGTGGAACAGTGAGTGCGTGAATGCATAAATACATAAACACCTTGCATATACAAGTGGCTGAGTTAACAATGTCTTATTACATAGGCTGTTCTTAGAAGCAAACATAAATCTAGCAAAGGCTTGCAGACCTCTCCATTAGGTAAATTTGCCTGAACGATGTTCATTATGCAGTGCATCCCTAGTCACCACTATTAGCACACAGTCCCATCCTTCTTGCAGCCTGCATAGTTCTATCTATGTTGTCACCCTAATTCTGGACTGCCAAAAAGAAACCCAGACAGTGGATAAGCCATTCTAAAAAAAAAAAAAAAAAAGTTGAAAAAAAACCCTACATATTTGTTTTGCTTTGCTTTTGTTTTTGTCTCCTACAATACATCCTGCCTGCAGTTTTCCCCTCTCTCTACCACTCCGTGTAGTCCTTTCCACCACCACCCCTCTCGCCCAGATCCACTCCTCCTCCATTCCCCTTCAGAAAGGAGCACGCCTCCCAGGGATATCAACCAAGCACAGCATCACAAGACACAGTAAGACTAGGCACAGACCCTCATATCAGGGCTGGATAATGCAACCCAGCAGGAGGAAAAGGATCCCAAGAGCAGACTAAAGCGGCAGAGACACCTGCACACCCACTGCTAGGAGTATCACAAGAACACCAAGCTACACAACCATAAGATATCTGTAGAGGACCCAGCACAGACCTATGCAAGCTCTGTGATTGCTGCTTCAGTCTCTGCAAGCCCCTATGAGACCTGTTCAGTTGATTATGTAGGCCCTGTTCTCTTGTATTCTTGATTTGTTTTAAAAGCACAAGAATGAAGTACTTCCTTGCCTGAGAGAGAGCTCACCATACTGAAGAGTTGCCTATTTAGGTTTAGAAGATAAAAAGAAAGGGCTTTGCATGCATGACTTAGTTTGAGGTAAAGAGGTAAGCCTGAAGCAGGATCCGTGTTCTGCAGGCAGTGAGATAGTGAGGAGAACTTCAATTGTCAGCGTGAGAAGGTAAACAGTACACATTCCTATTGAAAGTCCTGGGAAGGGAGAACCCTTCCACTCCTTTAAGCCCAGGCTCATACTTTCCACTGCTGTGGATCTGCACACCATGGCTCAAGTGTCTAAAATGCAAGTCTTAGAACAGAGCACTCTTAATCTGAAGAAAGCTTGGTCACATCTGGTGCTGTGTGATATTCAGTTTGTGTTCTGACAAATAAGACTTGCCTGGAGATTAGAGGGCAGAGCTAGGCACTAGTTAACCATAAAAGCCAGGCAGTGGTGGCACATGCCTTTGATCCCAGCACTCAGGAGGTGGAGACAGGAAGTGATAAGGTAGGGTGTAGACAGTATCTCAGCTCTTTTGGACTAAGGAATGAATGGGCGAAGAAGGAACAACTGATGGCTGCTCATTGTTCTTTGATCTTCCAGATTTTTACCCCATATCTGACTCCTGATTTTTATTGGTAAAATTAGATTAACAGTTCAATCTTGGGCTACAAAGGTTGTGAAGTGCTCCTAAAAAAGCAGTCATGTTTTGTGCCTTTACCTTGCGAATGTGTTTTTGTGAACTTCAGCTACAGATAGAAAAAAGACAAAAATAAAAACACAAGCAATACTTTGGAAATGAACCCATTCTGAAGCTACTTACACATTCTCCATATTCAGTCCTTAAAAGTTACCAACCTAGAGGAAAAAGCCAAAACACAATTCCAGAAGCTCAACAGGGCCTATGAGACTATCTAGCATAAAATACGTGCATGATGACATAGATACTTCTCAGGCCAATGTAAGAGCAAAGGAGAGAGTTCAGCTTCACAGTCCAACCAATCTTTTGGTTAGTTTCTTTGTCTGTCTGCTGAGATAGGGTCTCTTGTAGCCCTGAACTTTCTATGTAGACATGGCTGACCTTGAACTCAGAGATGTCTGCCTCTGCTTCCCCAAGTGCTGAGATTAAAGAATATGCCACCACTCCTATCTTTCAAAGTCTCCCTAGTCCTAGCCAGAATTTCTACATTTCCAATCTGTGCTCGAATTAAGACAATGTGAAAATTGATATCAAAAGCCCATTTCCAAAGATTTCACTGGAAGGGCAGGAACGGTGGCACACATCTTTAATCCCAGAGAGGCAGAGCCAGACTGACCTCGGTGAATTAAAAGTCAGCCAAGGCTACATTGTGAGACTGTGTCTCAAAGCACAAAGCAGCAAGGTCACTGGAGCAAGAGAAGAGCCAACTATAACTCAAATCCAGATTAGCAAGAGGAAATCTTCAAAAAATCTCCGTGAGAGATGGCACACACTTTGAGCTCTTTGAACAGTCAGAATAAAACAATTACTATCTTTGTTTTTCTCCTTTTGCTTATTTCTCTCCAGTTATTATTAGCATGTCTAATACTGAGGAAGAGAAAAATATCCTTCAGTGTTTTTAATCAACTTTAAGTTTCCAGTGGAGTGGGTTAGAAGTTAGAGCCCAAATAGGTATTATACCTCTGTTTCTTTGTAACAGGGTACAAGACAGAAAAGCTGTAAGATCACTTTGAGAAAGTAACACTGCTTATCCGATCTGGAATCCCAGCTACCTGGGAAACTCAGGTAGGAGGCTTCTGAATTCAAGGACCACCTAAGGCTACAGAGTCAATTCTAGGCCAGCCTAGACAATTTAGAGAGAACCTGTCTCAAAATAAAAGGTAAAAAGACCTGTGCAGATGAAAGTTATTAGTAGAACATGGGATTAACATGTGAGTCCTGCGGGTCAAAGCACAGTCCTGGGGAGAAAGGTGTGGCCAAGCTGTTTGATATTCGGCACTGTCACCAAACTAAATCATTGTCACTCTGAATAAAAAATGAAAGGCATGCTTTCTCACCCCTTCTTTCTGCCTCTTACCACCTAGTCTTAGGTTGATATTTTTATTTTTGGAGAAGATAAATACAGGACTGGAGGTGACACATGGTTTGGATATTACCCCTCCTGTTTTTTGTGTCCTCATTTTAGACAGTCATAACTAAATTCTAAGGATGCTGGATAACAAATCACTAATTGACCAGCCTGACTCCATCTTAAGGTTAGAAGCCATCTTATTACAAGGTCAAAATAAGTTCATTCCTGTTTCCTGCAAAACTTGGATTTGACCAGATCTTGGCCCATTTTCTGGAACTTGGCAGGTTCCATACCTTATACCCTAACCACCACCCTGATAAGATGTTCTGCCAAATAATTTTGAAACATTCAGCCAAGTCCCTACATAACCAAAATGCCTCTGGAAATCCTTGAAAATCCCCAATCTTGCAGTGTTGGGGGCTATATAAACACCACTGTTTCCTATGTTCACTGCCATTTTCTCAAACCCCACTTTAGGAAGATAGCTCTATCTGACAGAAAATAAAGCTTGTATAATTTGACCAAAGAATTTGGGCAATGGTCTTTACTCTTATTGGGTGGGATCAGTATCACCAAAAACACTTATTTGGATGTTCCCACATCCTTACAATGTCTCCTATGGATCAGGTTCTGTGGAAGTGATAGGGATAGAGAGCCATGGAGACATAGTGCCCTCAGGAGGCTCATTATCTAGGAAAGGAAGGTCCATTCCAGTGTGGGGTAGTGGTACAGGCCTATTAAACACACCTACCCATCTATCTCATAGCTGAGGGAGATAAACCCCCGTTCTGCAATGGTCCACGTTTCCCATGTGGGAAGCATTAGTGAAGGTAGTTCCACACTCTTTACTCTTAGCCTAGTCTTCTATAAATCTGAAAAGCATGCATCTGATCTCTGAAGGCCCTTTTTTAAAAATCGAGGTTCACTCTTCATCCTTCTGCTACTGATCTTCTGCCACTGCCACATCTCCTTGTAGAATGCAGCTAAACGCTCTTGGGCAGCAAGGTTTAGGGTGTGCGAAATAGCACCGGGAAGGAAACAGCCAGCAAGCAGAGCTGTGCATGTTGCCTGGATTCAAGACCACCTGTCAGGATCAAGAGTCAGCCAGAACTGTAGATGTTACAGATGAATTTAGCTCATCTGAAGAATAGGCTCTTCACAGGTCTATCACAATGAACCAAGGAGATGTTGAGAAATAAGAACTCCAAAACCTCCAAGGCTTTCCAATGGAGGTTAGAAGTTCATGAAATACCGAGGAATCTTGAGAACTCATATTTTCCAACTTCGTTTAGGGATGCTGTTGAGTCAGGTTTGGAGAATATTGCCTTGGAGGTAAACATGCTCTGCCAGATTGAGGAAGCAGGCCACCTAGAGTGTCTCTCAAGGCTGGGTAACAATCAATACTAACGGGGGTGTTGCACATTCACCAGACATGACCTAAAGCTATTTTGGGGCCAACAGGCATATATATGAGTGGAGAAGGCCAAGAGAAAATACGGTACCTCTTTGTAGTAATATTTTGTTTGTGTTTTAACAAATAAAGCTTACCTGAAGATCAGAGCGCAAAACCAAGCCACTAGAGACCAGGCAGTGGTGGCACACACCTTTAATGCCAGGACTAGGGAGATAGAGTTAGAGGGAGCTCTGTTAGTTCAAGGTCCCCCTGTGCTACACAAATTGAATCTGGCTAAAAGAGAAACAGAGCTCACACAAAGGTGATTCCAGCACTTGGGATCCCATGCCTTTAATCCCAGCACTAGGGAGGTGGAGAAAGGAGTGATATGGCTGAGTGGAGAGAGGAATGTGAAGCAGGAAGAGACGGAAGCTCAGTGCAGTCTGAGGAGCAGAACAGTCTGAAGAGCAGTCAGTCTGAGGATGCAGTTTGAGGACAGGGTCACCCCTTCGGTCTAGTGATTGAGGGCCAGCCGCACCACTCCTCTGATCCTTCAGCCTTCATCCCCTGAGAGCTGACTCTGAGTTTTATTATTACTATCAATTAGAATTTGTGCTACATCCCTTAAACCAGAAAACATAGGCACAGATCTCTTCTCTCACAGATTAAACAAAAACAAAGAAGCATTGTCATCCTATTTTTTTAAAAAAAAAAACCAAAACTCTCACATCAGAAAAAGAGAACAATAAATTAAGAGAAAAACCACTTTTTTTTTTTAGCTAAGCATAATAGCACAGCTAGAAGAAGAATGTCAAAATATAATCTCAGAGTTGGAAACACATCTTTCACAATATTTCAGAATAAAAACATGTCACTTAGCTAGTAGAAGGATCTGGCCAGATAAATCTGGCTTATAAGAGAACTCAAAAATATATACAGATGAATATGGATGCATATGATGGCAAGAGAGAACTTGAAGATGATGGTTGCTGGCCTGAAAACATGACTCATGTTATTCTCAGAGCAATGAGACTTCAGCGTATGGTTTTATCTTTCCTGCTGAGCAGAAACATTTGATCTCTACAGGACAAAAATTCTACAATTAAATGTATAACATCCTAAAACTTGTGTTAATACCTTCTAGAGCAGTGGTTCCCAACCTGTAGGTCTAGACCCTTTGGGGTCAAATGACCCTTTCGTAGGGTTCACATATCCGATATCCTACATATCACGTATTTGTATTATGATTCAAAACAGTAGCAAAATTACTGTTATGAAGTAGCAACAAAATATTTTTTATGGTGAGGAACTGTATTAAAGGGTATCAGTATAGGAAGGTTGAAGACCACTGTCCTAGGGGAACTTTAAAGGCTATAGCTGTAGAGTATTAAATGGTCTTTTGATGTACCATGCTTTTGAAAAGACAGGTTGTCAACATACTTATTTTCAAGTTTGGGGTATTTTTTCTTAACTCTGGTGGTCAACACTTATTTGTAAAATTGATACCTTACCACAAAAAGGGCTGGCTCCCTAGTGTATCAGCCTAATTGATTCACTAACAACAGTATGCTATAGCATTTAATACAACAAAATCTTGGGGAGTGACCCACGGGCTGTTACTCAAGGGCTTTGTGCTGCTTTTAAGGCAGCTTTTAAAAAGGCTTTTGCTTTTTGCACGTCTACCCCAAGGCTAAGAAACCCAACCCTAAAACTTGATTCTCACATTATTTCATCTGACTAATCGGTACAAGGGAGTGAATTTCTCCTTCCTCAGTGTCCCCCAAACTCTTAATTTATTCCCTTTTGGTATTTAGAAATAAGACTCTCACTCTACAGCCCAAGCTGGATTAAACTCACTGTGTGCCTCAAACTAGCCTCAAGCTCCTAACAGTATTTTCACTCAGCCTGCCAAATGTTAGGATATCAAGCCAAAGCCACCATGACCAGATACCTCCCAAATTTTCCAAAGTGCTTAGCCTACCAGGAAGTAGGCCTCTTTTGATCAGCAAAGTTGGAATTCTTTCAGCCATACAACAGGCACCGGAACAGACCTCCAGAGGGATGTTTTGCATGTCAGTTCCATTCAGGAAGTGTACTCTAATTCCATAAAGTTGAATTTATCATAACTAATGAATTAGATTTTCAAAGATTATCATCAAGAATATCCTTCATCCCATAATCATCTCTTTTATTGAATCTTTGGAAACAATCATTCTACTAGAACATGAAGAGACCCAATAAAACTGGGGATTTTTGGTAGACAGGTAAAACAGAGTATCATTTTTTTTAGGTTGTCTACTAAGAGGAGAGTCAAAAAGAAAAATAAAAGGCTTCCTCATATTTCTGTAACACAAGAGAGCATTGAAAACAAAGCCAGCGACATTCCGGGATGAATGACCACAATTAGTTTGCGTTTATCAGTTCATTTAATTCTGTGTAATTAATTTTTGTTTAGCTGGATCTCTTGCCTGCAGCCTATCATAAATTCATGTGTTTTTTTTTTTTGCTACAAAGAACTCTAAAAATAGGTGCCCCTTGGTGCCCTATATCAGTTATCTAAGCAATGTCAGGGTAGAACTTATGTCTATGTCAATTCCTTCTAATAAGAGTTTAAAGGACCCAACGCAAGGCTGAGAAACAAGCATAAGGACCTCAGTTTAAATATCTAGCATCCATTTAAAGAGGCATCAAAGCTGGAGAGATAGCTTAGCAGTAAAGAGCACTTGCTGCCCTTCCAGACAACCAGAATTTGCCTCCCAGAACTCACATCTGAGGTTTCACACCTGCCTGTAGTTCCAGCTCTAGGAGACCCAATGCCCTCTCCTGAACTCCTCAGGCTCCTGAACACACATACCATTCATTTACACAAACACACAAATATCCACATAAATAAAATAAGATAAATTGGGCAGCGGTATGACCATGTACAACTGTAACCCCAGTACTGGAACCATTCGAGGGATAGTTTGGAAGATGTAGACACAGGAAGTTGACTGGAACTTGCTGCCAAGAAAATCGTCTGAGACACCCTGCCACAAGGGAATATGTGGAGTATAAGACAGGAAGATTCCTGGCATCCTTCCTAGAACTCCAGGCCTACACACATAGGTGTGCACAAACTTGCATACATCTCTCTCTCTCACACACACACACACACACACTATCTGACAATTATTTCCGCACAACTCTGAAATTGTTCCTGTAGAAACCTCAGTTTCTAATCTTTAGCTTGTACCAAAGTCTCAAATATGTGAGAAGAAAGTAATCCCAATATTGATGAGAGAGAGAGAGAGAAAGAGAGAGAGATCTGTCCAGGCATACCACACAGCTCTTCTATTGGGGATAACTAGTGCTTAATCTCATGTCTTTCAATACTAAAAACATGTTAGGGACCTAGATTCATTGATTAATTGCTAGCACCTTTGGATCCATCCTGAAAATGCAAAACTTAATAACCTTTTACTGCACAAAAGAAACCAGTACCTACACACTGAAGAGGCATTTCACTTGCCATGGCCCTGAGGCGAGCACTGCCATGGTGTTAAACCATGTCTAAGAGAGAAGCATAACATACTCATAGATTATAAGATAAGATAGTGAATCCTTATATTTTCAGCAACCTTTTGGGAAAGCAAAAAGGAAGCTAAGTTGTAAGACATCTGAGATATTTTCTTCCTGGATTAATGGATGACCTTGAAAATATAAGGTCAAAATTATTATGAGAAGACAGATGGGGTTGCTCACCTTTTTTGGTCACTTGAGATTTTATTATGGGGTCACTTAATATTTCATCAACAAGAGATAAATAGACAAAGAGATATTTCCATCTCGTGGAATATTATTTGGTCCTTAAATAGAATGAGGCACAATGTTCCATACTACAATATGAATAGTAACTTAAACAGCATGCTAAGTGAAAGACACCTGTTAGGAAAGGTCACACATGATACATTTCATTTACATAAAATGTCCAGAGAAGGTAGATCCATAGACATAAAAATATGTCGGTGGGATGGAAGAAGCTGAATGAGGAGTGGCTGCTGCTGAGCACAGTGATGAGATTCTGGGAGTAAAGCATCCTCATAGGCCACAACTCCAAATGTGCAAAGTACACCTGACCATGCAGCTGAAAAGGCTGAATCTGATGGGATGTGAATTATATATAAGAAGCCATTATGCTTTAATTATCATGTAATCAATAAATATATTGTGGTTGTTTGAATGAGATGTTCCCTTTAGTCTTGAGCATTTAAATGTTGGGGCCCCAGTTTACAGCACTGTTTGGGGAGGTGTAGAAGGTTTGGCCTCATCAGAGGAAGTGTATTGCCAGGGTAAGACTCTAAGAGTTTGAGGACTCACATCATTTCTGTTTCACTCTCTTTGTTTCTGGCTTGCATTTACAGATGTGAGCCCTCATCTTGCAGTCTCCAGGCTCCACGCCTGTTGGAATCCTCTACTATCATGGAATCTAACCCTTTGAAACTGTAAGCCCAAATCATCTCTTTGTTCTGGTAAGTTTCCTTGGTCATGGTGTTTTGTCATGGTCATAGAAAAGTAACTAACACATATGTTTATATTTTTTACTTCCCTACCCAATCAATAATAATCCCAATGATAATTGAGTTAAATCATGTTTTGACAAGAATGTGTAAAGGCTATGAAAGAAGAGTCATCATTTTCCATTGACTGTTAGGATAGGTTTAGAGGGTTTTACCTTCATTTTCAATGGCTGCTGATACATGTGTCATGTGTTTATGTTTATTAGTTATATTTGCTACATTTGTATGTACATATAGTTCATGAACTGTTGTTCTGTATTCAAAGTTCTATGATTCCAGCATGGAAGAAAAAGAAGCAGAATATTACTGTGGAACAATGGTCCTGTACCCTGTAAAGATTTGTCACTTGTATTAGTTTAATAAAACGCTGATTGGCCAATGCTAGGCAGGAAGTATAAGCAGGGCAACCAGAATAGGAGAATGCTTAGAAGTGAAAAAGCTCAGTCTGCAGTCGTCACTGGGCTCAGAGGAAGCAGGATGAGAATGCCTCACTGATAAAAGGCACCAAGCCACGTGGCTAACACAGACAAGAATTATGGGCTAATGTAAGATGTAAGAGTTAGTTAATAAGAAAGCCTGAGCTAATAAGCCAACCAGATTATAATTAATGTAGGCCTCTGTGTGTTCATTTGGGACTGAATGGATGTGGGATCGGATAGGACAGAAACCTCTGTCTACAGAATATTCAGTAGACACAGCCTTTACTTCTCCAGCTATAAAGTGACATTATTTAGATTAATTTATACTTCTCTTATTTCAAAATGGTTTAATTAGATTTTAGAAACTTTCAAAACTGCATTATTATTTTATCAGTAAAATATTTTAGTAAATGTTAAAACAACTAAACAGAACAACTACCAAGGAAAAGAAAACCAATAACTACAAAGGAAATCTAAAAATCATAAAGCAAAGGAAAAGTGATTCAAACAGCAAACCTGTTAGTGTGTTTAATAATTTAAGCTACATAAAAACTATTCTGAAAATCAAATATATCATATAGTATTAAAAATATACATTGCTCATAAGGGACACACTATTCATGAAAGAATTCTGAAACACAACTGTGTAAAGCAGATGGAAAGGAGGCATTACTGGTACACTAAAGTGTCAACAGGATTTAAGATATTAAACAATAGAGAAAAGAGAATACATTAGCCCTAATTAATGGTTTCTGTCACAACAAATGTCTCATTCATAAATCCTATGTGAGAAACAGCAGAGGTTTAAAGTATATGAAGCAGTTTTTAGGAGGGTTAAGAATAACAGACTAATGCACACAGAGGAAGAATTTTATACAGCACACGAAGACCATTGTGCAGCCATCAGTAATTTGAAGGACAAAATGAGTTAATCAATAGGCCCTGTTGATTCACAAATACTGTGCTTTGCAAAAACTCTGCTTCCCTTTCAAATATCCATGATATATTTATAAAAATTGATTGAAGAATTACTGGAAAAAAGAAGGATCACAATAAACTCTGACTCTAAAGAGTACATTCTACCGATGCCCTCAAAAAATTTAAACTAAGTGCTGATACTATAAAAATATCCCTGTAAAGTATTATTAGTCCAATGGAACAAAATAATTACATAATTGTTTAGATCAGGCTGTACCTTGATTTAAGTTACTCAATATTTTGTAAAACTGTTTTTTTTTTCAAACTTTACTGCTCTGAGAGATTTAATTTTACTATAACTTTTGACTCTGTTTTGAGGCTAGGGGGTAACTGCTTAGATGGGCCCACATAAACATCATCTGTCCAGCACTACCTCTGAGGCACAGACTGATGTAAAAAGATCACCACCCCATGGATTTATAGGGTGAATGAGACTACGGAACCACAGGGGTCTATTAAATTCAATGATGTTTTCATTGATCAAAGAAAACAACAAATCCAACAAATTCTTAACACAAAACGTCCAGGAAATCTGGGACACCATGAAAAGACCAAACCTAAGAATAATTAGGGGTAGAAGAAGGAGAAGAAGCACAGCTCAAAGGCCCAGAAAATATATTCAACAAAATCATAGGAAAAAACTTTCCCAACCTAAAGAAGGATATTCCTATGAAGGTACAACAAGCATACAGATCACCAAATAGACTGGATCAAAAAAAAATCCCCTTGCCATATAATAATCAAAACACAAAACATAGAGAATAAAGAAAGAATATTAAGAGCTGCAAAGGAAAAAAGGTCAAGTAACATATAAAGGTAAACCTATGAGAATTACACCTGACTTCTCTATGGAAACCATGAAAGCCAGACAGTCTTGGATAGATGTGCTGTAGACACTAAGAGACCATGGATGCAAGCCCAGACTACTATACCCAGCAAAGCTTTCTTTCACCATCAATGGAGAAAACAAGATATTCCAGGATATAAACAAATTTAAGCAATACATAGCCACAAACCTAGCCTTACAGAAAGTACTAGAAGAAAAACCTCAACCCAAGGAAGCCAACAACACCCATAATAATACAGACATCTAACAACCCTCCACCAGCACAACTCAAAGAAGGGAAAGACACAAATTATACCACCAAAAAAAATAACAGAGTTAACAACAGACACTGAGGAAATTCAGAGAATCATTAGGTCTTACTACAAAAGCCTGTATGCCACAAAATTGGAAAGTGTAAAAGAAATGGACAGTTTTTTAGATAAATACCATATACCGAAATTAAATCAAGACCAGGTGAACAATTTAAATAAACCTATAAGTCGCAAGGAAATAGAAGTTGTCATCAAAAACCTCCCAACCAAAAAAAGCCAAAGGTGGTTTTAATGCAGAATTCTACCAGAACTTCTAAGAAGAGCTAATATCTATACTCCTTAATGTGTTTCACATAATAGAAACAGAAGAGTCATTGCCAAACTCTTTTTATGAAGCTACAGTTACCCTGATACCAAAACCACACAAAGACACAACCAAGAAAGAGAATTACAGACCAATCTCACTCATAAACATCGATGAAAAATTCTCAATAAAATACTGGCACAGTGAATCGAAGAACACATCAAAAAAATCATCCATTATGATCAAGTAGGCTTCATCCCAGAGATGTAGGGCTGGTTCAACATATGAAAATCTATTAATGTAATCCATCTCATAAATAAACTGAAAGAAAAAAATCATATGCTCATTTCATTAGATGGTGAAAAAGCATTTGACAAAATTCAACACCCCTTTATGATAAAGGTCTTAGAAAGATTAGGGATACAAGGATGATATCTAAATATAATAAAAGCAATATACAGCAAGCCGACAGCTAACATCAAATTAAATGGAGAGAAACTCAAAGCAATTCCACTAAAATCAGGAGCAAGACAAGGCTGTACACTCTCTCCATATCTCTTCAATATAGTGCTTGAAGTTCTAGTAATAGCTATAAAGCAACATAAAGAGATCAAGGGGATTCGAATTGGAAAGGAAGAAGTCAAACTTTCGTTATTTGCCGATGATATGATAGTATACATAAGTGACCCCAAAAACTCTACCAAAGAACTCCTACAGCTGATAAATACACAAAGGATAAAAAAGCAGAGAGGGAAATCAGAGAAACCTCACCTTTCACGATAGCCACAATTAGCACAAAGTATCTTGGGATAACACTAACCAAGGAAGTAAAAGATCTATTTGACAAGAACTTTAAGGCCTTGAAGAAAGAAATTGAAGAGGATATCAGAAAATGGAAGGATCTCCCGTGCTCCTGGATTGGTAGGATCAATATAGTAAAAATGGCAATTCTACCAAAGACAACCTATAGATTCATTGCAATCCCCATCAAAATCCCAACAAAATTCTTCATAGACCTTGAGAGAACAATAAATAACTTTATGTGGAAAAACAACAAGACCAGGATAGCCAAAACAATCCTGTACAATAAAGGAACTTCCAGAGGCATTACCATCCCTGACTTCAAACTCTATTACAGAGCTACAGTAATGAAAACAGCTTGGTATTGGTATACAGAGACGTTGACCAATGGAATCGAGTTGAAGACCTGGATATTAATCCACAAACCTATGAACACCTCATATTTGACAAAGAAGCTAAAATTATACAATGGAAGAAAGAAAGCATCTTAAACAAATGGTGCTGGTATAACTGGATGTCAACCTGTAGGAGAATGAAATTAGACCCTTATCTATTACCATGCACAAAAATCAAGTCCAAATGGATTAAAGACCTCAATATAAATCCAACCACACTGAACCTGATAGAAGAGAAAGTGGGAAGTAGCCTGCAATACATGGGCACAGGAGACCACTTCCTATGTAAAACCCCAGTGGCACAGACAATAAGAGCAACAATGAATAAATGGGACCTCCTGAAACTGAGAAGCTTCTATAAAGCAAAGAACACAGTAATTAAGACAAAAAGGCATCCTACTGAATGGAAGAAGATCTTCACCAACCCCACATCAGACAAAGGTCTGATCTCCAAAATATATAAAGAACTCAAGAAACTAGACATTAAAATTCTAAATACCCCAATTAAAAAATGGGGTAATGATCTGAACAGAGAATTCTCAACAGAAGAAGTTCAAATGGCCAAAAGGTACTTAAGGTCATGTTCAATTTCCTTAGTGATCAGGGAAATGCAAATCAAAACTACTTTGAGATACCATCTTACCCCTGTCAGAATGGCTAAAATCAAAAACACCAACGATTGCCTATGCTAGAGAAGATGTGGAGTAAGGGGAACACTCATCCATTGCTGGTGGGAATGCAAACTTGTGCAACCACTTTGGAAATCATGTGGTGGTTTTCAGGAAATTGGGAATCAACCTACCTCAGGATCCAGCAATATCACTCTTGGCAATATACCCAAGAGATGCCCAATCATACTACAAAAGCATTTGTGCAACTACGTTCATAGCAGCATTATTTGTAATAGCCAGAACCTAGAAACAACCTAGGTGCCCCTCAATGGAAGAATGGATCAAGAAAGTATGGAATATATACACATTAGGGTACTACTCAGCAGTAAAAAACAATGACATCTTGAATTTTGCATACAAATGGATGGAAATAGAAAACACTATCCTTAGTGAGATAACCCAGACCCAAAAAGATGAATATGGTATGTACTCACTCATTAGTGTCCCTAGCCATAAACAAAGGACATTAAGCCTATAGTTCACAAGCCTAGACAAGCCAAATAACAAGGTGAACCGAAAGAAAAACATATATAGATCTCCCTGGAAATTGGAAGCAAACAAGATTGCAGGGCAAAAGTTGGGAGCACAGGGATGGGGATAGTGATAGGGGTGAGGTGGGGGGAAGGGGAGAGGGGGAAGGAGAAGGGAGAAGGGAAGTACTGGGGAGAGCTTGGGGGAGTGGGAGGGTGGAGATGGAGGAAGGGCAGATATTGGAGCAGGGCATAAGATATCTACATTAAGGGAGCCATTTTAGGGTTGGCAAGAGACTTGGCTCTAGAAGGGATCCCAGGTGTCCACGGGGATGTCCCCAGCTAGGTTGTTGGGCAGCAGAGGAGAGGGTGCCTGAACTGCCTGGTTCCATAGTCACACTGATGAATATCTTGAATATCACCATAGAAATTTCATCCGATGGATGGAGATAAAGACAGAGACCCACAGCCACATCAGAGCAATGGACTGAGCTCCCAAGGTCCAGTTGAAGAGCAGAAGGAGGGAGAAGATGAGCAAGGAAGTCAGGACCACGAGGGGTTGGTCCATCCACTGAGACAGTGTGCCTGATCTAATGGGAGCTCACCAAATCCAGCTGGACTGGGAATTAACGAGCATGGGAACAAACTGGACTCTCTGAAAGTGGCTGGCAATGGGGGCGGACTGAGAAGCCATCAACAATAGCATTGGGACCTGTCTCTTCTGCATGTATTGGCTTTTGGGGACCCTAGTCTATTTGGATGCACACCTTCCCAGGCTGGGATGGAGGGTGGAGGGCCTTGGACTTCCCACAGGGCAGGGTAGCCTGTCCTCTCTTAAGGATGGAGGGGGAGGGAGGAGGGTTAATGGGGAAGCAGGAGGGGAATGGGAGAAGGGGAGGAAGTGTAAATTTTTGAATAGCAAAATAAAAAAAAGACAAAAAATTTGAAATTATCAACTATCTATTGCAGTCACAGGAAAAGATTTCCATGAGGAGCATGAGTTGTGCCTTCAGACTAGAATATGAGGAATAGTTCATGGTGTATACTGCAGAGGGGAAACAAGATCAATAATTAGCTGCTGGAGTCACAATTATGAAAAAGGACTTGATTGTGGCAGGGGGTATAGTTTTGTAATTTCCAAGCATGTATTAATTCATGTCCTGTGAATGAAAGCAGACCAGAATTGGTAGTTTTTCACACTGAGGTTAGCTTGAGCCAAATAAAGATCTTCCAATGAAAAAAAAAAACTCAACATAGCATGTTCATCCATGCTTCTGGCACGCATCAATCATGACAATAATAGTATTATAGAAAGTGTAACAGAATATTAATTCTCTAAATATCTGGGCTATAGAGACAGCTATACCCTGAGATCAGCTTATCAGAAAGAATGGGAGGGAGAAAGTAGGAAGAGGAAGAGGAGAGGAAAATTGAGGAATGAAGAAGAAAAATTAGAAAGGAAGAGGGTTATTTTAAATTTAAGAAGCCATAATCATCACCTTGGACATTAAGTTAAATATGTAAATAACTAAATAGGCATCCTAAGGAAAACATAAATTAAAAATATAAATAACTTAAAATTAATAATTTAACCCAGTAATTTAAATTAATAATTTAAAATAAGCCCAAGAATCTTGCTTCTCTTTAAGTAAAAAAACAAGTTGAAATATAGCTCACACTAATTTAATTCAAGAAAAAATTTCTGAGTTAAATAAAACTTGCTAAAATGTCACAGAGCAAAATGTAGAATCTAAACCAGGAGACTACTGTGCCCTACTCTATCACGGGCTGCCTAAGGGAGCGCTCCCTAAGGCATCTTTTGTGCTTTGCACACAGGAGTGGAAAGGCTTAAAGGCAAAGCCTGGTTTTGCAGAGGCCTTCCCTTTTCGTAGAGCATTAAAGGATAAATTTTTACCAAATATGTTTTTCAGCAACACAGAGGATTCCTGGCATTTTGCCAATACACTCTATAACTGAGAAGCATTTTATTGCTGTGGTTATCAATACTGTGGAAGATATCAATATTTAGGAAGATCCTTGGCCAAGTACATTATTTGGCTAGGTAAGATGCCTTGTTCATCTTTGAGAGCATAGATTATGATGAATAATGGATCGGGACTTTTTTATTTCTTTCTTTTTTGCATAATATACCTTTATATGTAGCAAAGAAGAGCTTTTCAGAAAATAAATTTAATCAAAAGCAGAGTATTCACAAGCTATGGGAAGGAAGTATTTGGGAATAAAACTGCAAGCAGGTTCTGCAAGCAGGGCCCAGTAACAAGTCGAGGGGTGGGATCTGCTGCTCCTATTTGCATTCAGTTGTGCCAGGATGACTTAAAACTCAGGCTGAGGTCTCTAGAGACAGCAGCAAGGCTATAAAGCATCAGCCTGAGCTGTAGGGAGACAACAGGGAGAGAGGCTAGGTCTCTAAGCATGGCTACTAGTCTTAACAGCTGGCTTATATCCTAAGCCCTCTTAGAACACCAGTGCCAGTTTTGACGTGGGAATGACACCCTAAGCAAAAGACCAGGCTCTGCTTACACACCCCTCCCAGGACTCAGGACAAAATATTATGAGAAAAGTAAAAACTTTAATTAAAAAAAAAAGGACACCAGAAATCCACCTGACTTTGACATATATTCAGAAATACTCCTTAAATCTCTTAAGGAGTATACCACAACATTTTAACCAACAACATGAAAATAAAATATGCAAAAATTCTTACCTTTGCTTGAAGTAGATTTTTCTCTAACAAATCACAACAATAAGAGATACCCCGGTGGTCAACTCTATTAACTGCCATCATTTGAGAACACAACACTATTTCTAAAGTTTGTTCTGTTTGGTTGGACAGTTTGATGGGTTTTGTTGTTTGTTTTTTGTTTTATTTAAAAGCTTTGAACATATTAATATTCTTTGACACTTCATATATAAGCATATATATGTAAAGTACTTTTGATCATATTCATGACCACAACTCTCTCTGACCTTCTCTCATTCCCACCGGACACTTTCTTTTTCCCAAGCCCTGCTCTTCTATAGTTTCTGTGATATAATGTGGCTGTGATAAAACATTCTGATGAAGGAGTTTATTTCATCTTATATTTCCAGTCATAGTCCATCATACAGGGAAATCAGGGCAGGAACTCAGGGCAAGAATCTGAAGGAAGGACTGCACTATTCCATACTGTGTTCTCCCCGAGCAGGGAATTTACTCATTTCCAAGGCTTAGTTAGGGTTATTTACTATACATCCCAGTACACTTGCCCCAGGAATGGTCAACATTGCCTTAGCCCTCCTATATTGATGAACAATGAAAACAATCTGGTACAGGCAGGAACTGAAGCAGACCATGGAGGTGTGCTGCTTACTGTATTGTTCCTCATGGTTTGCTCAGCCTGCTTCCTACTCAGCATTGAGTCCCTACCTTGGCTTCTCTTAGTAATAGACTGCTACTGGGACATATAAATCAAATGAACCCTTGCCTCCACCAAGCTGACTTTAGTCATGGTGTTTATGACAGCAATAGACACAGACTAAGACATCAACAGTGGGTCTATCTTCCCTGAAGAGTCAGTGTTTTAGTATACAAAGCTCACCTCTGGACAAGACCTCTGGAGCCATTTCTATACCTTTCCACACTACGAAAGCTAGCTAACAGGGAAGAAGCTTATAGCTCTCTTCCAGACTGATTTCTCTATGCCCTATGATGGAAATAGGTAGTGTCTTCAGCAACAGGGTCTTGCTTTTAGTTCCAGTAAACAAACAAGAAAATGGGCAATCTTTTGATTTTTAAGTTTCTTTATCAACAGTCAGTCAAGATCAGAAATTAGAAACATTCAGTACCAAGGGACTTGGCATTTGGCAGAATTTCTAATAATAATAGTCAGCCTGATTTCTGAAGACAGTCAATTTCTAGACACTGATCTCAGTGAGAGGAGCATCATTATTGTCACACCAGCATCTACTAGAAATTCTAAGTTGGTCAGTCCTGCTTGGTCTTATATAGTGGTCACTATCTACATGTCCTACTATGTATTTAAATTTGAATTACCCAGAAATTTCAAGTCAAAATTCAGTTACTTATATCCACCACACTTCAAGTGCTCAGTAACAGATATAAGACATTTGCATGATGAAATAAAATTCTATTGGAACTATGATTCAAAGGCAGAAACAAAGGCATGCCTGTGCTGTGTAGGTCTCCATGTCTTCTGTGATCCCATGAGTTCACTATTTAATCTCACATCATGAACTACAAAGATGATGATATGGTGGCTATTCAGAACCTGTCAGGGACCAGCTTCATGACCAGAAGTGGTTGACTATAACTTTTGCTCCTTTGTCTTAAAAAGTAGAATTTTGTAAAATTAAATGTTTCTTTTCTTGAAAAAAATTAATACATAAAATCATGTGTACCTATACAGTATCATATAGTGTTTAGATACTTGTTTACATTGTGTGATGATGAAATCAAGTGTCTTAGTTAGGGTTTCCATTGGCCATGACCACAGCAACTCTTATAAAGGAAAACAATGAATTGAGGTGGTTGTTATAATTAAAAAAAACAAAACAAAACAAAAACAGCATAAAGGAGTCATGCCATACAACAGGGCTCACATGGGAGGTTAATTTAAAGAGGAGACAGAAGGGGCAGAAAAAGGGGCAGAGAAGGGGGCAGAGATGGGGATGGGGGGACAGAGATCTGTCCCTGGGGACAAGAGTGACAGAAGAAAGAGGGGGGGGGCAAAGTCCACCTTTTATAAGGGAATATAGCAACTGTGCACAGGAGGTGCTCTTAGTGGCTGAGGATGTATCCTGTCAGGACCCCAAGGACAGGCCACTACAGATGCCTGAATACTAACAGTGGTGGCTTACAGTTCAGAGGGGCAGTCCATTATCAGCATGGTGGAGAACATGGCAGCATGCAGGCAGAAATGGTGCTGGCTACATCTTGATCAGAAGGCAACAGGAAATGGACTGACTGTGGTTTAGGCATAAACGAGACCTCAAAGCCCACCCCCACAGTGACATACTTCCTCCAACACAGCCATACCTACTCATACCTACTCCAACCAAACCACACCTCCTGATGGTGCCACTCCCTATGAGCTTATGGGGGCCAATTACATTCAAACCACCACATCAAGGAAATTAACATATCAATCAAACTAAGAAACACTTATCATTTCTTTATGTCAAGAACATTAAAATTTTTCTCCCTTAGCTTAGTGTGGGGTTTTTAGATTTGTTTTGATTTTTGAGACACAATTTCATAAAGCTGGCCTGTGACTTACTTTGTAGCCAAGTATGGCTCAAACTCCTCGAACTCCTGCCCTTTCTGCCTCCTCCCAAGTGTTAGGATTAGAGATGTTGATCACAATTTCCATCCAGAGTGTAGCATTATCATCTACAGCCACTGTACTGTGCAGAAGAATGACTATGTAACACTAACCTTTCTAAATGTAACCTCCTGTGACTGAGGACCTGTTGACCTATCTTTCCTCAGCCCTCACTCTTTCTCCTCTACCAGTTATCAGTCTTTGGTAGCTCTAGTGAGTTTCTACTGGAAACTTTTAACAGATGAGCTTTTATTGTGAGTCCATATTTAAGTGTGATCATGCAGTGTTTATACAGGCCCAGCTTGTTTAACACAGCATAGCAACTATCAGATCCAGCTACATTTCAGGCCTTAGTCCACACCTAGACTCGTATTCTGCTTTCAAACAATTGGCGGTGTTGCATGCCCTTCCTAATCTGCCCATCTTTCAAAGGCCATTTCAGGGCTTGTCTGTTACTGCTCCTATCTCAGCCTCTGTCCTAGTTGCTTTCTCTCTTCCAAAATGCTATGGTACTCATAATATTGCAAACAAAGCATACTGTGTTTCTCTGAAAAGCGATATGACTCATTAATCATGAATTAATTATATTCTACCTCTTTATTCCCACTCTGATTTAATCTGTCTTTAAGGTGACATGTGAACTTCTTCCATCAAGAAGGGAACAGCAATGCCCCCCCAACCCCTGAAATTTTCAGTATTACTTTTGGGGAAATGGCACCTGTTAGTGGCGTACAAAAGTCATGACCTGTATCATGGTGGTTTCCTAGACTTCCTATCACCCACCAAGGTTTTCTGTGGTGAGGGCCACTGCCCTGGCCATATTGCCCCCATAGTAGAAATTGTAACTCTAACTCTGTCTCCATTTTCCAAAATGAAACTCCGTGAAGAATTTCTCCTACACCTTTTGATTGATAAGAAGCAATTTCTCCATTTTGCTTTGAAAAAGTGCAATGTTTTCAACAGTTCACATTCCCTTTCCAGAGAGATTATTTTCTCTACTGGATTTCTTCACTTATCAAATCTCAGTGTCTGAAACTATGCAAATCAATAATAGAACTTGATTTCTTGGGAAATCATGATCTCATCCCATCTCCTCCCACTCACTACCGGCATTCCACGCAAAACCTCTCTTCATTTCAAGTAAGTGACAAATGAAAAATTGCCTGGGATACATGCAATCCATTCTCTGGGTTCCTTGAGACCCTCCTCCTGCTGGTCTTGACACTGTAATGCCATCTGCCAACAAGAGCAAAAAGCTCTACTTCCAAAAGCCACCAACCAAGCATGAGTCTGCTAGATGAGGCTGATTGATTCAAAGAAGTGAAGGAAAAACCATGGGAAGACAGGTCAGAAAAACAAGAGTTTCCTTAAGGTTTGGGGCCCTGATAAAGGATTTTGAAGCCTGTCCAAGAATGCCCAAACTTTTGACGATGTACCAGATGATTCCATTTATGAAGTTCATACTCAAGAACCATATACGTTTGCCTTGGTCTAGATCCACAGCTGGGCTGGGCTGTGTGTAGCCTCGGGTTGAATGTGTTTTTCAGGGAAGCTGGGATTTGTTTGAATTTGACTACTACTGTTTCTGAAGCCAGATTAAGACAAGCAAAAGTTTAACTAGGATTCAGATCAAGAACAAGGGTGATATAGTGAGATTAGATATCCAGCAACACCTGAGAAGAACCAAATGGATCTTGGGGATCCACAAGCAAAAAAGAAAAATCTTTAGGGGTGGTTCGTGCGGACTTCCTGCCTCACTGCCTCATTCCTTCCCTCCCTTTTTCTCCTTTCTTTTCTTCTTTCATTCATTGAATCTAACTCAGGGCTTTATGCATGATAGGCGGGTCCTCTACCACAACCCTTCTTGGTGGAATTTTTAGCTACCAAATGATCGGAGGACAAACAGTGCTTCTTATTAACTTCCTCTACATCTGTCCTCCCTGCTCCAGTGACAACTTGAGTTGGTATTCACTTCTCAACCCTCCACAGCTTTTATGATGTTAAGCACTCTGAATGGTACCTAACATCATTTAATATTTTAAAATTCTCCACATGTGCTTTAAGGAGAGTCCTAGACCTTTAAGGTGGAACTCAGGTCTGCTGTCTCTCCTCAGAACCAGCATGGCCACCCACACTGCAAGGGCCATGACAGCTAACCTGTCATCGCTGCTCTAGGAGCGAAAGCAAATGTAACGTGATAAAGAAGCAATGTTAAGATCCTGTACACTTTTTTTCCATACACAAATTGTCAGCCAGGTTATTCTGAAACTGTCAACCTTCAGATAATTTTAGATACGATGTACAAACCTCCCAGATGAACTCATAAGGTCAGAGGACCGTCTTTTGGGGGCATCTAGCTCTTAGGTAATAAAATCAGGCTACTTCAAGGAAGCCAAGAGAGGTCGGGACTCATGGACGCAAACTTGTGTTGCATAATTCCTCATTCTCACAGTTGCAGATGGAGTTATTTCCTCTGTCAGCTTTCCAGTCCAGGAGATAAAATAAGTTCTGAGAGGTGAGGTTTTGATCTGAGTCACTGACTGGTTTTGTAGAATGGTGATGTAAGAAGTCATTTTCACTGAGAAGGAGGGGCATGCCAGTTAGATCCCCACTCACTGTGCTGTGTAGCAATGCCTTGGCCCCTAAGGGTTAGTATTCACCTTGTTTCTTTGATTTTCATTTGTTAGTGCTGTGGCAGCTCCCTCTGGGCTCTTAAAAACCAATGCTTCTTTTAGGGTGACCACTTGTCCCTTCACTCTGCTCTCGACCAGGTCTCCCATCGTTTAACAGTAAGGTTCTCTACACTCTGAGGAAAAGGCTTGAACTTGGGTCTCCTAAACACTCCAGGGCCTGAGAGTGCCACTCTGTCTGAATGGTCTACAGCAACCTCTGCAGACCCGAAATCTAAACACAAAAGAAGCATCCAATTTTGTTGGGACACCACCAGGCTCAGGGACTACCAGTGCAATTTAAATATAAGACGAAAGGAAAGGCTCAAAACCAGGAGCTGTCTGCTAAGTTCAGAATTCGGCAGGGTGGAAGCGTTAGGGTTAGAAATCCTTTTTCTCTCACTCAGAAATCCAATGAGAAATGGCTAGAAAGCTAGAGTCGAAACTTCTTCCCGAGAAGATGAGCTAGTTTGTTCTGCAAACAACTAAAGCTCTTGATGTTGGTACATGAACCTCTGACAAAGCAATCTGGTTACAGTTTGGGTCTATCTGGTTTCTAAGCTGATGAAAAAACTAAGGAGACAATTCTACAAAACACATACTCTTTTGTTTTAATTCTGTGAGAGTATTGCCTACCTAAAAAAGGTTGCTGAGTAATGATCTGGGATCCTTGGAAAATAACCTACCTGCTGCTATTTACACACATGCTTACACTAATGTGGAGTAACATAATGGAGGGACCTTAGGACTTTAGCTGCTTACGATGAGGCTGTCAAGAAGGCGCCTCCCCTTTGAAGCGATAAAACAATCGAATATTGTTCCTATAACTATAGTAACTTTAGACTTCGAAGAAAAAAAATGGACAGATTCATGGCTCTCCTTATACATGAGGTTCCTCGAGAGTAGAAGACAATTAAAATGATGGAGGAATACTGGGCTGTCGTTGAGAACATTGCCTGTCTTGGGGAACTGGGCCCATGAAAACTTGATGGCAACCAAAACCTCCCTCAGCCAGTGTGCTCAGGTTCTTATCTTATAAAGTTGTCTGATACTCATGGGCCACAGAGGGTAGGTTATAGATACAAGTTTATTATAGATTCTTAGGCATGAGTTTAAGAGCGATAAAGAGAGTCATATCATTATGTAAACAAGCAGTCACATAGCAGCAAAAGTGAGAGACCCTAGAGAACCAGAAAACTAATACTTAGACTATCACCAGAGACAGAGAGAGAGAGAGAGACTTTGTCACTCAGGACCCAACACTACTTCATGGTGACTCATAGGGACTGTGCTAGGTGGTAGGAATTATGGGGGTGAAAAATGTATTATCTCATTAAAGGGATGATTATTCTTCCTACATCTTAGTCATAGCTAAAGGTGGATCTGCCTTCCTAGGGGTGGCCCCTTGGCTAGATGATCAGATGTTCAAGTCACCTTTGACTACATAATAAATTTGGAGCCAGCCTGGGATACATTGTCTCAAATTTGAATTAAAAAAAGAGGAGGAAGAAGAAAAAAAATAAAATCTTAACTCAATACCAAGCTAAAGAACTACAAATACCTAGAAGTACCCTGGGTAGAACTGTATGTTCCCATGTGGTTACAGTGAGAAGTCAACAAGCAACAAGAACTGCTCTGCTGGACAAGCACCAGAAACTTCATCAGTGAGTACCAACATTCCAAACCCAAGATGACAAAGCTGGCATCACCAAACAGGATAAGGACAACCATAGGTTTGCAGAGTCAGTTCCTGAGCATCCATTCAGAGAGCCCAGAGGGACCTCTGCAAACTCTCAGATGTAGGCCCAAAGGGACACTGAAATAGATCCTTGGGGTAAGAAGTTTATTGGAAGACTTACTAGTGCCACAGATAGACAGACAGACAGACAACATGTCAGAGGCTCTGAAGATAGGAGAAAAAGCGATCTTTTCTTTCACCTTTCTAAAGATGGAGTGGGGAGGAACAAACTCCTCTGCTACAGTAGGAGTCTGCAGCCAGACTCTCAGATGTCTAGGTAGGAGGCAAAGAAGGGGTGAGGAGCAAGGTGTGTGGCTACCAATGCACCTGCCTTTTGAGCTCTTTGATATAAACTTTAAAGGTCCTTGCACCAGGCAGTCTGTTAACTAGAGATTCACAATGTCTCAGCAGGGTGCCTGTTGGTCTCCTTGAGAGGGGAAGGACTATTGCAGGTCCTGTGGCCCGCACAGCCTCTGAAGGCTAACATAACATTCTTACAACATGCATTATGGAACCGGCTCCATGGTGAACAGGTCAGTTCAGCCCTTCATTCCTCTGGAGATGGCTTGGTCTATGTCCTCGATGCCTGCCTCGGTCACCCTGACTTTGACTCACTGCTGTCTCTCTGTCACTTCAAACCAGTTCCTTGAAGAAATGTCGAAACTTTGTGGAAAAGCCTCAAATGAGACACCATTTCCTTAATTCCTGGCTGATTCTGTTTTTTGATTTATTAAAAAAATGCCCTTTATTAAAATGTAAAATAAACATGAAATCAGAAAATCAAAAAAATCATAAAGAAAGCAAGAGAAAAGGAAATCAACACTTTAAAACCATAGAATCTT
>PVIU01023000.1:0-28283 GCA_004026605.1 Ondatra zibethicus | reverse complement strand
CTTGCGAGCTAAGTGCTTGGTGACCTTTATTTTATAGCTAGGGTCCACTAATGAGTGAGTACATACCATAATCATCTTTCTGGGTTTGGGTTACCTCACTCAGGATAGCGTTTTCTATTTCCATCCATTTGCATGCAAACTTCAAGATGTCCTTGTTTTTTACCGCTGAGTAGTATTCTAATGAGTATATAATCCACATCAGAGACTAATCTTTAAGCCTAAAATCTTCATGAAGAGAGATTTCACTGCAGTTCTGTAGCTATTTTTTTTTAACTCCATCCAAGTAACAATGGGAGAATGCAGAGGATTTTACACTTAGGGAACCACCGCCAGGGAATGACATAGAAGATGAGGCTGGCTAAGGAGCATAGAGGAAACTGAGCTCATATTCCAGGTGATCTGAAGAAGAAAGGAGCTAGCACTATGCTCGCGGTGGGACATGATGGTGGTCCCAAGCATTGAAGACCAGACTTCCAAATGATGTGCACCGTTGAGTTCTGCACAGTAAGTCCCTTTCACCATGTACTTGGACACTGGTGTACAGAAGAAGAGGCAAATGTAGAACTCTGAAGTATTGTCAGAACTGATTTGTGGGGCTTGACGGGATCTCAAGGTTGGGCTTGGTTGTATGTGTGTGTCTGCAAGTGTGTTTATATGTGTTTTTGTGTGTATCTGTGTGTTTATATGTTTGTGTGTGTGTATGCATGTGTGTGTTTTCTAGATACTCAGATGTGACAGGTCAAATAAAGAGGTGATTCTGTTCTACTTTAGAGTTGCACTATGTTTTATAATCATCTACCAGTATACTATATAAATATTTCTTTGTGTGTAAAAATAATGTTTGAGTCAATAGAAACCACTTAGAATTTTTCTTTCAAAGTTCAAACAATTAAATATAGATTTTTGAGGATAATTGAGTGAGTAATATTTTGCATCAGCTTCTTCTATTATGTTCTTTGGACTTTTCCATTTCAGAATCATAAGCATGTGTAGCTCTTTCAAAGCAACTCATTTCATCATCTCCAGTGTCCTCAATCAGACAGCAAGACTTTCCTCATCATTTTAATGGCCCATCACGCTCCTGATGGCAAATGAACTTCCTTCACAAATTATCTTTATCACATACTGGGTGCATTGGTTCTTTTACATTTCTTTTTTTATTATAACTAAAACATACATGCTTACCAGCAGGAGGATGTCATTTGGAAGTCATACTTATTACATATCAATACATAGGAAAGGAAATACTTCCAATTTTATGTATACTATATGAAAAGTCATGTAAGTTAATATTTGCTGTGGGTATTTTACAAAGGACTTAACCATAATTTAAAGCACAGAGTGACCATAAAGTCTCTTTAGCAGAAAGCTGTCTGATGTCTTGGTAGTTCTACACAGTTTCTGCAGCTGATGGATCATGCCTCCTAAGAACAACTAATAACACAAAATGCTGCTCATTTCAAAAAGCATTTTTTTTTGCCCTAAGGTGTCAAATTCTTGCAAAGCACTCACAATGGAGCTCTCTCTCTCTCTCTCTCTCTCTCTCTCTCTCTCTCTAACACTAAATAGCACATGGTCATGGTCACTAATGTACCCTGATGATCTTTTGACAGAAATTTTACTTGCCTTGGATATGGCTGGAGAGAAAGCATCACTCCCTTATGAATATGTCTGATGAGGTAGTCTCTGATGTCTACTGTTACCATTCAAGGCTAGATAAATGATGCTCAATAAGACAAATCCCAAAGAATGCTTTCTTTGGCCTGATCATGTTTAGTTATGTTTCTGTAATATGGATGAATTCCTTATCACTTCTGCTTATATAGGATTGATTCCACTTGAAAAGAAATAAAAAAGTCACACACTGGAAACCAACTGGAGGCTCAGTCAATGTTCTAATTGTCTGAATCTAAGTCTCCCATACCCTTCACAGAAAATATGATTAGTAACCACTTCTTTTATAATATTTTTAATTAGAAAAAATTTCATAAAATATATTCTGATCATGGTTTTCCTCTCTCAACTTCCCACATGCTTCTCTTTGTGAATGTTTGGTGCATAAGGAAACCAAGACACATGTAGGGTAGGATGCAATTTGTTATGGTTCAGGAGAATAGATAGTATGAAAAACAAGGAATTCTTAAACTGCTGACAGCAACTTAACCATGTAATTGCAGATAGCGCACCAGTAATGTTTCATGACCACTGAAAGAAATAGGACCTATGTTTGCTCCCTAGACCTGCACAGTGGCTCACAGCCATCTATAACCCCAGTTCCAAGGTATCAGATGTCTTCTGCTGACTTCACAAGCACCAAGCATGCATGTGGTACACATACACACATGTAGAAAAACCACTCGTATATACACACAAAATAATAAAAAATTAAAACCCAAACATACACATTTAACTGAGATTTCATTTGTACATATTTCTCTACCTTTTTCCTGTTTGATTCTTGATTTAAGAATACTTCCCTAAAAATCTTACTTGAAAACTGAAGTACAGCATGTTTACTCTATTAATACCTTATTGTGAGCTCCTAGAACACTGAGTTCCTGATACCTAACATAACAGAAGTCTTAAGCTTTCTTGAGTAAAATCCACAACAGCTTTAGGCTGCAGTACAGGGAAACAAAAACGGGCACAAACTGCAAAATACATTTAACTAACACAGAGTAAATCTTAACATAACTGCAATTACTTGCTATCAAAGACATAGATAACTCTGATTTAGAGAGATGGTAAGTGGCTTATTATAGACATGTTATCATTTTTTGAATATGTGTATAAAGTTAGATGTTGAGTTGAGAGCATTTGAGGTTTGCTGTGCTTCAATTGGAGCTTGACTCATTTCCATGGAATCAAGAGTTAAAAGATAAACAAGTATTTGTCTACTATATGAAGCCGACCCTGCTACATGGAGTAGAAATAGAACAGACAAATGTCTGCTATCCAAGATCATTTGCTGCACTTGCTCTAGAAGCTAAGGCAGTGGGTAAGAAAGAATATGGATACCATTGCTGGGGACCTTCACACGCACAGCAACCCTATGTAATAGTGAATGTGCTAATTCGGCCTATTGCATCCTTTAATGGAGTTGTAGCTACGAGATGAGTTGGACAGAAGTAGGTTTTCACACTGGACAAAATTGCCTCCGTCCTGATAAAAGTTATACATTTTCTTTAATCCCCCCAGTGATGGAAACCTAATTTAAAACCTTACTTGGTAACTGACCATGACAACCTAAATCTATAATCCTAATACTTGAAAAGATGAGATGGGAAGACAGGTTAACATCATCTTAGACTTCACAGAAAGTTCAAGACCAGTCTTGGGCTATGTGTTGGCCAGTTTTATGCCAACGGGACACAAGCTAACGTCATCTGAGAGGAGGTAACCTCAATTGAGAAAATGGCTTGGTAAGATTGGACTATAAGCAAACCTGTAGGACATTTTCTCTCCCCCCTCCCTTCCTTTTTTTCTTTTCCCTTTTTTTTGTTTTTTGAGACAGGGTTTCATTGTGTAGCCCCGGCTGTCCTTGAAAACACTCTCTAGACTAGACTGGCCCAGAAATTAGACATCCACCTGCTTCTGCCTCCCCAGTACTGGGATTAAAGGTGTGGCACCACTGTTCAACATGACATTTTCTTAATTAGTGATTGATGTGGGAGGGTGCAGACCACTTTGGGTGGAACTACTCCTTGACTGGTGGTCCTGGGTTCAACAGAAATGGAGCTGAGCAAGCCCTGAGGAGAAAGCCAGCAGTCGCACCCCTCCGCGGCCTTTGATCAACTGCCTCCATGTTTTCACTTAGTTTGACTTCCTTCCTTGGTTTCCCCTAATGGATTGTGATTCTGGTTATGGAAGCCAAATAAACCCTTTCCTTTCTATGTGGCCTTTATGGTGTTTCATCATGGCAAGCTAAACTTTAAGACAGGTTATGACATCAAGACCCACGTTAGAAACAATAAAGGAAAAGCTTACTAAAATCTATGCCTTTTTTCTTACAAAAAAGTATGCACAACAAGAACTGAATTGAGAGCTAAAGGTGGAACTATATCTGATAATAATTTTAAGAAAGGTAGAATTATTGCTGCAAAAATTACTGTAATTATTCATATTACAATATGAGTCTACCACAGGGTTTTACTTGTGATAAATCAAAATTCATGTGTTGTCTCCATCTGTTAATATCAATAGAGATATAATGATAATAAAGGCAGAAGTATTTACTCTACTGAGATCTCTGTAAACCCTTCATCTGAACTTCAGCCTAGGATAGAGCATAAACAAACAAGCAGGCTTTTGGTATCCCTCCTTCTTCATTCCAGTTTGGTAAATGTTGATTGAACAAAGGGAAGAGGTGGAAACGTTGGTGTTCGTGATCGGGATTGACAATGTGGACTCTCACAACAGATCATCTGGTTTTAATCCTTGAATTTCTGTGCAGTCATGGGTAATGTGCTCAATTACTCTATGCCTCGCTGGCCCTTCTGTGAAAAGGAATAATGTATGCCACTGGGATTGCTGTGAGCAGAAATTCACTTGGCTTTAAGCCAGCTTCAGCAGAGTTCACACGCTGTTACTTCACATTATACGTGGAAACATGGCCCTCAACGTGAGCAGCTGATTGGCTAAATGCAATTATTGCAATTATCCCTTTAGTTTCTTTTTTAATGAAAATTTATTTTAGGTGTGTGTGTGTATGCGTGTACGCATCGTGTGTGTGTGTGTGTGTGTGTGTGTGTGTGTGTGTGTGTGTGTGCAGGTGCCCACATAGGCTAAAAGAGAGTGTTGGATCCTTCATGGAGTAATAGGCATTTGAAAACAGCCCAAAGGGCTGCTGGGACCAGGACTCAGATCTTCTTTAAAAATAGCACATATTCTTAATGGCTGAGCCATTTCCCAGCCCCATTCTTCTAGTGTATACGCTTCTAGCGTATCACAACTGAAAGAACTAAATCGCCAATCTCTGAAACTTTAGCAACCAAAGTGCACGATGAATATGTAAGTCTTTGAAAACGGTTCTCACTATCAGACATTAGAGAAAATAAGAAATAACAGAGACCAAGTTTTGCCTCACTATTTAATGATGCCACATACAAAAACGTTTCAGAAAATTCATACAGAAAAGAAACTTCAAGTACTAAAAACACATTTGGTATTTCAATAACAGCAAGTGACTAATTCTTAAATGAAAACCTCTTGACTAAAGTGAAAGATACAAAGATTCCTCTTCTTGCTTTCTTGCAGGAGCTGAAAGAATGCCCTACAGAGATCAGACTATTTGAAAAAGTGGGCTATAGTGGTGACAATTCAGAAGCATTAAATAATACAAATTTCATAAATGAGTTATTTAACTATTGCATATTTGAAAGATACTTGAAATGAATTAAATTTGTATAATGTAGTTATAGGAGAGAATTTACTGTGCACTTTGGATACCTTTTTAAAGGGGAGATTATAAAGTTATATGTTGCAATTAGGTTCAATTTACAGAAATAATGTTATAGTATGGAAAATAATCTTAAATTGGACCTAGTGAATGTGTATATACTTAAATCAAGTAATAAGATCTCAGTAATGGTAGAATTATACAAGTACAAACTAGATTGGAATTTAAGTCAAGTTCACCATTATCACTGCCTGTGTTTGCTTATGCACACTGCAAACTTTAAGTAATATATGCGGTATATTCAGAAGTAATTGATAATCAAACTTTAAGTAGTATGTGCGGTATATTCAGAAGTAATTGATAATCAAACTTTAAGTAGTATGTGCGGTATATTCAGAAGTAATTGATAATCAAACTTTAAGTAGTATGTGCGGTATATTCAGAAGTAATTGATAATCAAACTTTAAGTAGTATGTGCGGTATATTCAGAAGTAATTGATAATCAAAAGGAACACGAACTAGGATATGGTTGGGCGTGGTGCAGAAGAGTGAACCACACTTACAAGGATGCTAACCGGGTCCATCTGGCATAATGCAAATCACCTGCCCAAAGGTTTTCCTGGTCTGATTTACAGTGAGGATTGCCTAGGAGTCGGTACTCAATAGCAGATGGAAGCCCAGTTCTCACTTCTGTGATCAGATCTTACTACGGCAGAGAAAAAGTACTGAATGGGCCACGCCTTAAGATGAGCTTGAATTTCCTCTGCTGTTTATTATGGATGCTTCTTAACCTGGCACATTACCTCCATGAACTTCAAGTTCTCTGTCTGAAACATGAGCGCGCGTCTTGTTCTTTCTGCTTCAGAGTTGGTCCAGGGAAAGCACAGACACTGAAATGCTCTGAGGATTATATAATGCTTCTAAAACATGGCTGATTGTATTTACTCAGGGATGAAGAATAATTCATTTTCCCCTGCTAGATTCATATTTTCAGCATAGTGATTCGAGAAACGTATGAAAACATTTACCTTTTTAGGATCTTTGCCTCGCTTTTAACAATATTCAGCTATTAAATGCATCTGCAGGAGTAAATCCCCCCGAAGGTTGGAAGCAATGCATAGATGTTAAATGTACTTAATATAGCAGATGAGCAAGAACTGACTCTCTGTTTCTTAACAGAGACTAAAGCACTGACAACTGACTTTTCCATTTTCAATTTTCTTTGGTCCTTTTTCTTCACATATATGGCATTCAAAACATTTTGTGAAAAAAGACTGTTAATTGCATAGCACTGTAATGTTTCTGCTTGGCACTTTATCAAAATGAAATTTTGGTTATTCATATCTATGCTATTTCCTATTCCAAGCATCTTGCAATTAAAGAAGTATTTATAAGCTATTATTTTAATGAATAAAATAACTTAGTGCAAATAACCCAAAGAAATACATTAGAAATCCACACATCTTAAGAATATCACATTCTTGCACATTTAATATTGTCCAGTGTTTCAAGGATGATGGCAATATTTTTATTTAAATGAAGACTCTATACAGATTTTGAAATGTATTTTAATATGATGTTAAAGTGACTGACTCATTGGAAAGCTTATGTAAAACTCAAGATTTTTTTCCTTTTAATGAATTTATATATTAGATTTAAAAACAACAGAACTAGAGATTTTAAAATTCTAAATAGACTTTATAGAATGGTTACTTAACATATTTTCTGCTAACAATTAGAGTCACAATATAAGACAGAATAAGCACTGAAATTCTTTGATAATTTTATTAAGGTCACAATTATATAGTATGATAATTTGAAAACATTTAGTATCAAATATATTTTATCATCAATAGTTACCTATGAGTTTATAAAAGTATTGTATAAGCTATATTCCCAAACCTTACATCATTTTACTATTATCCATATATCATTATTATTATCATTATTATTATTTATTTTTGAGACAGGAATTTTCTGTGTAAATCTGGCTGCCCTGGAATTCTCTCTGTATACCAGGCTGGTCTCGAACTCAGAGATCCACCTGCCTCTGCATCCCAAGTGCTGGGATTAAAGGTGTGTGCTACCACTGCCTGCCCAAGGGGGCATAAACTCTAAATGAGAGATTTTTTTTTCATTTTTAAAAGTTTTATTCCAATTCATCCTCTTTTTGAAAAATTTTTAAAACAATCTTATTTTACACACTATTCCCAGTTCCCGCTTCCTCTTGTCTTCCCGCTTCCCCCAAATTCTCCCCACCCCACCCCCCATCCACTCCTCAGAGAGAGTGAGGCCTCCTATGTTGAGTCAAGAAAGTCTGTCACAACACGTGAGGCAGGACCAAGGCCCTCATCCCTGTATCTAGGACGAGCAAGAATTGACTCCAAAGAGCCAATACATGCACTAGGGATAAATAAATAAATACTGGTTCCACTGCTAGTGACCCACAAACGGCCCATGCCATGCAATTGTCACCAACATTCTGAGGGCCTAGTTGGGTCTTATGCAGGTTATCATTCCAGGGTCAGTGAGCTTCCATTAGCTCAGGTCAGAGGTTTCTGTGGGTTTCCCCATCATGGGCTTGGCCCCTTTGCTCATAATGTCACTCCTCCCTCTCTATGACTGCACTCCAGGAGTTCAGCTTACCTGTGGATCGCTGCATCTGCTTCCATCAGTTACTGAACAACACACTCTATGATTTTTTTAATGATATGAAATTTCAAATAGCAATTCTGAGAAATCATAACAGTAATATCAGTAACCTTCAAAGTTGTTTAACCCTGAAGTTGAAGCACTTTCATTTTTTGTTATTAATTTTATAGTTGAACTAAAATTTATAAACTATCGTTGCTATAGTTTAAAAAGTTGCTATAGTTTAAAAAGAGTTTACATGGACAAGAAGTACAAACCACACATACAGAGTCATGATGTAATCAACTTGCCATGAATAGACAACATGCAAAGCTAACCCAAGAATCAACATAACCTACTGCCACCTGTATACATATACTGAGAATATATACACTAGCTGACAGTGGTTGAAAACAAACGTACTTTACAGTAAACTGCTGAATTACAGTGTGATTATGAGGGGCTGTATTTAAAGTTATAAATAGCATGACTCTAGGGATTTTTGCTGTTAATGTAAACTTCAGTTGCTTTTAAAGTCCTATAGTGTTGAAAAATCTAAGTTGAACAATCCTAAATTGGGCAATATATACAAAAAATACTTCACAGATGAATAAAGTATAAACATTGAATAATATCAAAAATATTTGTGTTCTAAAAGTAATTTCTGTTTATACAATTTAGTACATGATTAAATACACTATAACCATTTCACCATAGTGCATTTTAAAAATGTGTCATAAAGTAATTCTGTCACTGTGGGACTATCACCAAGTGTACTTAGTGAAGATGTCTACATCAGTAGTTGACATAGTCCTACATGACTAGAATGAATGCAGTCAGCTATTGAGCAAAATATTATATGATACTTGACTACTTACTTTATAAATTATCCAAGTATACATACATCTATTAGTGCATATATCGTTAATACTAAGAGAAATTTATTATGGAGAAGAGTTATCAGACAGAGTTTTTGTCCCTTTCTACTTGATAGGTCTGGCCTTTAAGCATTTTCCTTTTTACTATCATCTTACTCCGAGGTAATGCAGAAGGAAGTCAGTGCAACTTTGCAACTCATGGTATTTGTTAAATTAAGTCTTTACATGAAAATGTTATGATGAAGCTGGACATAAATATATATATAATTGAAACCAGCAATTAGCTACTTTTAAAAATCTGGCTAATATTCTCCTTGAGTTATGATTGTGAAGACAGATGAGTAAATGTCAGTCCAGATTTGGTTTTCTGACTTTAAAAAAAAAATCACAGCTCATCTGGTCCATGTCCTAGTCGGAGCTCAGTAACTTCCGTTCTTAGATTCTAGTTTTAGGATGAGAGGGCACTTGGTCTAGACCAGAAAAGAGTGAACATCGCAGCGCACAGCTGACCTCTCCCCTTTCTCTCCAATTTCTCTAGCATATAAAGGAAGGGACCCAGAACAAATTCACCCGATGACGTATAGCTGTAGTGGCCACATCTGCATTCTAAGCTCTGCTCAAATGTTAGGACTTGAGGGACACTGTGACACACGGCCTGAAACACAGACATATGAGAAACATTCCTTTGCATTGGACAACATATTACTCAAAGGAGAAAATATGATAATGGCTAAAGAACATAGGTGATGAAAAGCCAGTCAAATTTAGTATGCTGTTCAAGGTAAAATACCACGGTGTTAATGCTTCTATCCTCCCATATTTGAGTAGTAGTAATAAGCCAGCAATACACATTCATTAAACATTTAGATAAATATCTATAATTAAAATTTGACACAGTATATATGCACATATTAAAATGCAAGTAAGTTTTCTTTGTAAAAATTTGTTCTGAAAAAATGTATTATTCAAATTTTAAGTGAAATTTCACTTTGTAGTGATCAAATATTTGAAATAGAAAGATCATGAATACATACATATTCATAATCTATAAATATTTATTCACTTAACTAGCTAAAGAGAAAGAGTTTAGAGCACACATAAACCACTTCTATTCACCTGTAATAAATGGACAAATGCAGAAATATGTATTATTCACAGAGGTCTTTTCCTTGTTCTCAAAACAATATTTTAGAATGAGAGTAGGCCCCATGTCAAGCCTTTGATGAATACCTAATGAATTTACTGTGCCCATGTGTTGGCTTTAGAATGAACACTAATGACTTACACTTTTTACCCAAGGTAATGATGATATTCGATCCCCAGATAAACATGAAGAGATCACCAAAAACAGTGAACTTGTGCACAAGTAGCTGGAGCTGTCAATCACCACAGACATTTCGATTATTTTTCACAGAATATATGTGTGTGGGTCTGTTTGTGGGTGTGTGTATGTGAGCACAGGGGCCGGCGAAGGCCAGAAGGGAGCACTGGACACCCTGAAGTCGGAGTTACAGGCAGTTGTCAATCTCTGGATTTGACAGCTGGGAAAGAAGCCTCGGTTCTCTGGAAGCGCAACATGCACTCTTAATGGCTGAGCCTTCTCTCCAGCTACGATATATTAATTTTGAACTATGATTTGCATGCTATATAGTACATGGGGCCTTTGCTGGATTTTGTAGTAGTTTCATTAAGCACAAATAAATGATCCATGTAAATAAGAGAAAAGTCATCCAATGACAGCAAAATTGAAATTTGCTTTTCAAGAATTCCCTTAATAGTCATTATAGCAGAGAGAATTTGTGTTTCAGGCATTGCATTTTTAAATATCAGTTTAAAGTTGTTGTTAATTAAATCTAATTAGTTGTACCTAGTAACGAACCATTCTGTGAATATTAAATTTTGTGAGCTTCAAACATAAAAATATGTAACCAACCAAAACCAGCTCCCTGTCATGCACCATATAGTTACAGATTAATTTTCCTGTTTGATAAGTTAACTATTTTGATTAGTTGTATATAATTTCACCCATTTTTACACATTAAAAAGGAATGTTCAAAATGTGTTGTAGTAAATTCTCAAAAAATTAAATAAAAATTTGTTTTCAAAAAGTTATGGCCTTTCCCCAGATGGTGAGCAGCAGGTGCCAGGCTCTTCTTTGAGGAGGAGGTGGGCATTAGGAGTGTTTATGGATTAAAGCTGTCCTTTCCTCAGGGAGTCAACACTGTCACTGGGGAAAGAAACAGCAACTGTGTTTCTCCAGGGAAGAGGCAGCTCCGTTTCTTCATGCCACTTGGCTCCTGAAACAAACACCCTCACATAACATCCACACTGCCATTTCTGACAGACAGTAAGAAGTGCGAGCAGACATGCCACATAATTCAGGGAGGAAAGAGGATGCCAGCCACTTGCGTCAGATTATTCAATCAGCTGCTTGAATGGCAAAAAATAGAAGCTAAGTCTAATTCCCACAGGACTGCAGGATCAGAGCCCATTGCTTTGAAATAGCATCCAGGGAGGCTCAGGCATGTTCAGTGCTCAGCTTGGCTTATGTCTGGGGTTACTGGGCAAAGATCTGCTAATGAGGTCTCATTACGAACTTCTCACAAGAAAAAAATACTAAAAGTGGGAACTCTACTCACTCTTACTACTCAGCTATCAGAATACAGTGAATTGTGCTTACATTGTTTCTGCCTTGGAAACCAGACTTAGCAGCATCATCCAGGCAACACTAGTCCTCTTGCCCCAGTCTCCTGAGTGTGTGGGTTACAGGCATATACTACCATACCTGGCTTATTATGATATTTTTTAAATTATCATGACTACCCTGTTGTTCCTCTTTTTCATTTTTGGAAAAGAAGTTCAGAGCTAAAAGCAACTTACCATAACTCACCTTGCTAGCAAATGAATTACAAATCAGTTTTATTTGACACACTGAGAACCTAAGTGGTAGCCCAAACTACTCAAACAAACAAACAAAACAAACGAAAAGAAACGGAAAGGGAACTAGAGAGCCCAGTGGTAAATGTACATGTTTTACCTGATCTCAGAAACAATCAAAGAGCTGCATTAGGATGCTGTGTAAAATTACTGTCAGTTTTCTTGAAGAAAAGAATAATAAAGCAAAGAAACCCACACTACCCTTATACTCAAACATCTTGAAATCAACTCAGCTTTTTTCTTTCTTTCATGACATCACATTGCCTTCTCATCTCGTTTCTCATGCTGCCTACTAGGAAGGAGAATTTAAACACTGCAAACATTTTGTGTGACAGGTTATTGCCTTTGATGTCTAAGATAACCAAGACATCAAGTCCCATCCCCCCCCGTTCAATGAGCTTGTCTTATGTCAGATCATTTTGCATAAGGTTTCATTGGGGGTGAATAGTGACTTCACAATGCTGCATGGTGGTATTTGAGCTATTGGCTCAAACCATCATGTAAGTGAAATTGAATTCAAATGACTAGGTTTTGGTTTCTCAGAGAGAGAGGGGGTGGGAGGAAGGGAGAGAGAGAGAGAGACAGAGAGACAGAGAGATAGAGACAGACAGACAGACAGAGACAGAGACAGACTGAGGGGGTGGGGTGGGAGGGAGATTGACTGTCAGATCCCCTAGGACCGAAGAAGAAGATACAGACAGTTGTGAGCCATGTGTGGGTGCTGGGAATTTAACCCAGATTCCCTGGAAGAGCAGCCAGTGTTCTTCTTAATGGCCTAGCCATCTTTCCAGCCCTAGTTTTTAACTCCATTGAGAGCCATGACACTTGGTGACAAGAATCTGTCAAAACTCCATTTTGAGGAGAATGCTAGCATAGTCTCTTCAGAATAAATCTCAAAAACCAGCAAGCATACTTTATAATTAGAACTATAAGCAGAAAAAAATAACAACATCTTGAATTTTGCAGGCAAAGGGATGGAGCTAGAAAACATCATTTTGAGTGAGGTAACCTAGACACAGAAAGACAATTATCACATGTACTTACTCGTAAAGTGGTTTTTAAACATAAAGCAAAGAAAACCAGCCCACAAATCACAATCCCAGAGAACCTAGACAACAATGAGGACCCTAAGAGAGATATACATAGATCTAATCTACATGGGAAGTAGAAAAAGACAAGATCTCCTGAGAAAATTGGAAGCATAAGGACCTTGGAGGAGGGGAGAGGCAGGGAGGGGAGCAGAGAAAAACGTAGAGCTCAATAAAAATCAATAAAAAAGAAACATAAATGTGTAATTTTTTTCTGAAAAAGTTGGTGTTTTACTGACATTACCAGTTAGTAGTTAAAATCTGCTAGTCTTTCAATCTAAGCCCAGACTTGAGGACTAGGAAAGAAACACAGTGTTTCTTTTTGACACCCACCATCTCTTAAGGGCACTTCCGCAAAGTCTAGCAGGATGAGTTTGCAATTGCATAGAAGTTTTGAGATCTGGCTGTTCCCTTCCTATATTAGAGTTATCAAGAGAAGCTGAGCACAAAAGGACAGGGATGAAAGTATAAGAAAAGGCAATAAAGATATTTGCTTACTTTTCTGTTTATTCAGTTGAACTCAAGGTTATACAGAAAAAGGAATTCAGTAGATTGCGTGTACTACAGCTACGATCCCAATGAAAAGTTTAATGCTTGTACCTTTATTCTCACAGCTGCCGCCGCCATGTATTGTTTAAGAAGTGCCTATGTGGTTCATACAGGAAAAGGTCAGAATGGGTATTCTAAGTTTGCTTTTCTGAGAAATAAGGACAACGGCAAGTAAGAAGAGAACTGTTCAGCAACAACAATAACTCTCCACCTCTAGCAACAAAGCAAAAAATCCATAAAAAAATACCATCGTTACCTGTCTAGGGCCTACTTTGTGGAATGATTTTGTTCATTAAACACGAATTCTTACAACCAATAAGTTTGAAATGTCCCTTAAATATACCTCACAACATCCATTCTTTCATCTTTATGTCAGAGTATTTCCCCTCCCCTGCACAAGACAGCTGAGACACACTTGCACAGTGAGGAGACTCATCCCTGGCTCCAGCTGTGCTTCCAGATTCCAAACACTGGGTCACTCAGCTCAACTACTAGCTGGCAGATGTCTTTAAAATTGTGTTTCAGGAAGAGAAAGTGAGGAAGAGCTCTAATCGCATTGGCATAGGGGATAGTTCCCTGAACAGAACACTGTTAATGCAGGCGCTAAGAGCAACAATTAATAAATGGGACCACATAAAATTGAAAGCCTTCTGTATGGCAAAGGACACCGTCAACAGGACAAAATGACAGTATACAGAATGGGAAAAGATCTTTAGCAACTTCACATCTGACAAAGGGCTAATATCCAAAATACATAAAACAACAACAACAAAAACTCAAGAAACTTGACATCATAAAATTAAATAATCCAAACAAAAAAAAAATGTGGTACAAATATAAACCGATAACTTTCCATAGAAGAATCTCAAATGGCTGAGAAACACTTAATGCAATGTCCAGCATCCTTGGCCATCAGGGAAATGCAAATCAAAACAACTTTGTGATTCCATTTTATACCTGTCAGAATGGCCAAGATCAAAAACACAAGTCACAATTCATGTTAAAGAGGATGTGGAGCCAGGGGACCACTCCTTTGCTGTTGGTGGGAATGCAAACTGTATAGCCACTTTGGAAATTGATATGGAGATTCCTGAGAAAATATGGAATTAATCCACCTCAAGACCCAGCTATACCACTCCTGGACACATACCCAAAGGATGTTCCACCCTACTATGAGAACAATTGCTCAGCTATGCTCATATCAGCTTTATTTGTAATAGCCAGAAGCTAAAAACAACCTAGATATCCCTCAGTCTAAGAATGGACAGAGAAAATGTGGGGTTTTTACACAATGAAACATTACTCAGCTGTTTAAAAACAAAACAAAAACAAAGCAAACAAAAACAAACAAAACATACACATGATAAAACAAACAAACAACAGCCAGTCTTTGGTGGCTCAGACCTTTAATCCCAGCACTCCTGAGGCAGAGGCAGGTGGATCTCTGAGTTCGAGGCCAGCCTGGACAGATAAAGCTACACAGAAAAACCCTGGCTGTCCTGGAACTCACTTGTAGAATAGGCTCAGAGGGAGTTCCAGGACAGCTAGGGTTACACCAGGAAACCCTGTCTCAAAAACAAAAACAAACAAAAGTAATATCATGAAATTTTCAGGCAAATGGATGGAAGTAGAAAAAAATATTGAGTGAGGTAACTCAGATCTAGAAAGACAAACATCGTGGCATCGTGGGTACTCACTTAGTAGTGTAAAGCAAAGGGTACCCATGGAACAGTTCACGAACCCAAAGAGGCTAGGAGGAATCCAGTTTGGGCAGGGAGGGAAAAATTACTAGGAGAACCCCTGGAATTGGGGTGCATTTTGGAGGCAAGGTGGAAACCTAGTGCAGTGGAAACTCCACAGAATCTACGAGAGTAACCCTAGCAAAGACTCGTAGTAATGGGTATACAGAGCTTGAACAGGCCGTCTCTAACCAGGCAAGGCCTCAAGGGTAGGAAGTGGGAAAACAACCAACCACATAACATTTGACCTACAGTTTGTGCTGTTTCGGAGGGTTCTGGGACTGGAGCCCAGCAGAATCATCATCAAAAAGATCAGAGAGACTTCATCTAGCAACTGATGGCAGCAGGTGCAGAGACACACAGCCACACATTAGGCAGAGCTTGGGAATTCCCAGGAATAGCAGGAGGAAGCATCTGAGGAATCAGAGGGGTTCGGGACACTACAAGAACATAGCCCACAGACTCAATTGACTGGGACTCATGGGGGCTTGCAGAGGTCAGAGAGCCTGTATGGGTCTGACCCAGGTCCTCTGCATATATGCTATGGCTGAATAGTCTGGTGTTCCTGTGGGATTCCTAAAAGTGGGAGCCATTTCTGCTTTGTTTGCCTGTTTGTGGGACGCTTTTCTTCCTGTTGGGTTGCTGTGTTCAGGCTTGATGTGATTGCATATGCCTGGTCTTATTGTAGCTTGGTATGCCTTGTTAGATCTGCTCTTTTCTGAGGGGAGGTGGATTTGGTGAGAAGGGGAGGTGGGGGAGAGAGACTGGGGGATGGGGCCGGAGGAGGAACTGTGGCCCAGATGTAATATATGGGAGAAGAATGAAACAGACAAAAAGACAGATTAAAAGGCTACACCAGCAAGACAAAGTAGACGATTTAACATAAAGCTAGCCCATAAATTTAAACCTAAAAACAAAACATGCTTTAGATTAGGCTAGATACAATTATTCATTTCTGGGACTTAAGACAAAGAAAAATTGCTACAGATCATTTTACATTAATTCATCGTTGTTACAAGACTTGACATCTGTGATGCACTGGCACAATTCTGAAATGACAAAATATGTGAGCCTTGAAATCTTCCAATATTTATGCAGAGTGTTTTCCTTCACAAACTACAAATGACAAAATGTGAGACTATCTCCTTACTCAGAGTACGCTAGATGGATTCCCTTTTATTACTGAGTTCATTTACAACATTGCTGCAACTGGTTCAGCAATAAACATAAATACTATCTGCTGAACAAGATCACAATTTTTAAAATTAGCTTACATATGCAAGCGTAAATGTTTAGGCAGTCTTCCACCAAATGTAAAAGGCATTAACTTTTATGTTATATGTAAACAATATATATAACTTCATGTTATATACATATAAACTGCTATATCTATAATAATATAACCATGACTTGAAATCACAATAAAAATTTGAACTTAATACACAATTATCAACTGTTTTTGGCTGAATAAATTAGGACACACACATAGAAACCCGGTAAATATCACTTGCTTTCTAAAAAGCATAATGAAGTATAAAATATAAAGTACTGAAAGTGTTCTGCTACCAAAAATTACAAAATCTAGTATAAGCCTAGAATAAAATAGCTTTAAACTGAAATAAAATTCTGGCACATAGTGGTATGGATAAATTCTGAAGGCATCCTGCTAAATGTAAAAAGCAAGACAAAATAAGACAACGAATGTAATATTTCCACTTTTTGTGACACAAATAGGAAATTCTATGGGCAAAAATAGAGAGCATCCTGCAGCCTGAAGGGCACAGAGAATGATGGAGAGTCTGTTAGGATAATGAAAAGGTTCCGAAAATGGATAGCATGGTGCTTATAGAATATTGCAAATATAGGTAACTAAATGAGTTAAAATGGTAAATTCATGTGTTACATGACTTCAAATTTTACATAGTTAAATTACTACATTAATTTTAAGATACATACAATCTATACACTATATATGGTCTATTTTCCTAATGTGTGTACACTTCACCACATTTTAAAAATTACAAAATATACTATAAAATGTTAATTTATTTCATAAGTGACCAGCAGCTATGCCAGATACCTCCAGCCTCCTTACATTCCAGCCAAGACTTTTAACGCACTTCTATTTATTCAAGGCAGTGTATATCTCCTTAGACTGTTTGGCAGATGAACATAACTTATCATTGTTTCCTTCACTTGACAATGAAAAATAAATTACCTCAGATAGCCATATTAGGACTAAATTCAAGTGAAGGAGTTATACATTTTTCCGATGATGAATGAGTGTGTCTAAAAGTGGACTACAGCTGTCAACTTCTGGCCACGCCTGTCTACATGCTTGTCGCACAGTCCTTTCGTCCTGACCAATCTGTGACCATGTCCCTGGACACACACCTGGGCACTGTGAAATCGGCCACGGGTGATATGCTGATTGATTCCCAGACTTTGTCTCAGATGTCTGTGTTTGATAAGAAGACAGTGCAAGTTCACACGAAAGGGTGTAAGATAAAATCTATAGGGATTTAAACATAGAGAAGAAAGTTCATCTCATCAGAGGAAGCTTCATGGAAGAGTCAGAGGCAGTGGTGAACACATTTCAAGACCTAGCCTACATGAGGAAGCATGCATAGGAATGAATTTATGTTTGCTGGGGTGTGGGCTACTTTGAGAGGGTTACTGAGCTGAATGATGAGCTATCACTCTGCATGGTGTATATTAGTTATTATAAACACTGAAAAGAGTATTGAGGAACTCTATCCACTAAAGCACCACTGGTAATATTCAAAGTAGCTTTTGTATTTGAGCCAGGGTCTCATATTTTAGCCCAGACCTCCAATATTAACATCATTTTCCCTACTGATTCTCACTGGAGGAACTAGATAAACAAAAATGACATTTCTTCTTTCATCTTTCCATTTTTCATTATTTCAACTTAAGGCTATTTTAGATGTAGTTAAAAGCAGCAATACAAGACCACAACCTCTTCTTTTTTCATGAGAAGTCAACTCCGACCTCTTAATTTGTTCCTGCTAATTAATTTGCAGTATCACTGTTTGCTAGACAGTGTTCAAGGGGTTGGAAAGCAATTGATTGACTCCAATTCTATCTTGTCAAACATACAGGAACACTTCAGTAGCACTTATTCTGTGAAGTAGTCTATTCTCCACTTCATTTCTAAACATCAGCGAATTTACTCCTTTTTCTTCCAAGAAACTTGCAAAGTAAAGGGAATACAGTGATAAATCAATCCTAGTCACAGCGCCATTTATGTGTGAGTGTGTGTGTGTGCCTGTGTATGTGTGAGTACAAGTGAATGTGCTGTGTGTGTTGTTTGAGTGTGTGTGTATGTGAATGGGTGTGCGCATGCCTCTGTGTGTGCATCCATGAGTGTGTAAGTGAGTAAGTTTGTGTGTGTGTGTGTGTTTCTACCTAGAGCTCTAAATTTATAACTATTTCTCAAAATTGTTTAAACATAACAAGGTCCAAATCTAGAGTTCCGCGTGTTTCCTGTCCTCCTGATTTGTACCAGAATGAAAATTATATCTTTAAGTTGCTTTCTTCCCTGCAAGGTGCCCTTAACTCCAGTCCTTCACTTAGTGAATCAGTTTTCTGTGACAACATTGCAGGCATCCTACCAGTTCACCAAGCACCAACCCCTTGATTCTGAACCGATTTCTTGCCAGATAATTCATTTTCCTCAGAAACCAAATAACAGAGCCTTAGATTTTTAATCACCATTGGAATGTTCTTGGGCATCTCTCTCTTAACCAAAACATGTATCTCTTAACAGTATAGAGATTGTTTTTATTCCTGTAGAATCAAATGATCATTATATAATTGAACTTCAATTTAGAATACATTGGGCTAAGTTTGAAAGAGAGAATTATTTATATTTATCAGTTATTTTTCGGAAAAAAATACTGAGTGTTAAGTATTTTTAAATCAGTAAAGGTCATGGAAGTGAGGACTCCCACCCCCATCTTATTCTTTGTTTCTTTTACTAGAAGATGCTATTGAGTCAAAATTCTAGCATCTCAAGTGTTTAATACCTGAAATACAAACCATATTCAAAACACAATAACATCAGTAAACAAACAGAAATAGCCCTCAGTTCCTGAAAATCCCCAAGACGGTTTGTGGAGTGGGTCATTTTGTGGTGGGCATCCCCTAGGGCCCTCTGCCCAGATACTGAAGGTGGAGACAAAGGAACGAACTCAATCTTCATAGAAAGGATCTCTCAAAAGCGAATTTGTAATTAGAAAAGCGATACCAATGCAACCTAGAATTAGCCTGGCTTCAGAGAATCAGCAGCACTGAGAGGGGAAACAAGCAAAGGTGTCATTGTGGGTTAAATTATGTCCTCTTTTTCATTGCTTTACCTATTATACTGAACAAAATGGCAAGGCGGTTGAGTCAAACTGCCTTCCCAATTTCAAGTGTCGGATGACAGATCATTTAAATGAAGCAGAATATTGGCTCACAGACTCCCCACAATCTGCCTTACTGCAACTGCTCTCTGATGGTGAGGTACACATTAGCAGGACCCACAACAGCCATCTTAACTGCTCCCATCTTATTCAGAGGTATGTCACTAGGTGACAAGAATAAGGACTGAGCTGGGGGCAGGGGTGGGGAGAGGGCAGCAGAGGCTCAGAATGTGAGGAGCCTATGTGAGGAGACAAACCTGGGATGATCAAATAATCCAAGCCTAGGATTGGGCAGACCCCTGGCTGTCTGTCTGCCAATGGGAAAGCCCCAGTTGGAGGTTATTGAGGAATCCTGGGGCAAGAACACTACTTGTTGTTTGGAATGGTTGCCCTAAACTCTGATAGCTAATTTTCTTACACCCCAGTGAAGTAAAAATTTTAAAGAGAACTGGAAAGACTGCTGTTCCCAGCTTTCCTTTGCCTATGTCTGCACAGAGGGAACTGTCTGCACAGCCCAATAGTCTGTTTTCCCACTCAAGCCTTTGTGACTAGCCAAACAGAGTGACTGCAAGAAAGGCAGTTAGAGAAAACCCCGTTGGTCTTGAATTGAAAGCAGGGCATTTTATTCTGTCTGGGGAATGGAGAAAGTACACCGGTGACGGTGTGTTAATGAAATTCCCAATAAGGAACCCTGTGAGAGCAATGCCCTTTTTGGATCCTTGATGAAGTCACTCAAGGAACTGAAGGAGGATAAGAGACGATGAGCTGACCTGTGAGTAGATACAGCATCTCTGAAGATCAATGAACAGACTGACAGAGAAGATGGAAATGAAAGAAGCTGCCAAGTGCAGCTCACACCAAGCAGAACTCAGGAGGGCAGCGAAGTTTTCCTTCCACCCGGAGGGACTCCCAAAGCCAAGCATCTAGGCAAGCAGGTTAACACTGAGATGAGTGAAGGAGCACCGTGATACCAGGGATGGCAGAGAACCAAAGAGGGCAACAGAGAGGCAAGATTATTGATGACTTCCCCAACTGTTTCCAAGGACATGGTGCTCCCAAACCAGGGAGCAATGGCATGAAGGTTGAAGACACAAAGGTGAAACAGGAGCTCAGACTGTTACGTTTCGGAATACTCCTCAGTGTCTACTAACAGGCTACGGAAATGGTTGATCACCTTTAAGAGCTGGAGGCTGAAAGCCCCTTTGTTTGCTCTGGAACATCTCTCTCCTCCCATGCATGTCCAATGCAAGGCTGATGAACCTTTCACTCACTCCTTTTCCCACTGCAGAATGCAGCAGGGTTATCCCTTCTTTCCCGGGTCCTACAAAGCCAGTCAACCTGGCGGAAAGCCCGGCTCAGGGCGGCTAGCGCGGGCCCGAGGCTTACCTTCGGGATGAAGAGGCGCGTCTCGGCTGCCCAGGGCTGCAGTCCCGCCGACTGTGCGCGTGTGCTGGGCTCTCTGGGCTCCTGCGGCCCCCGCCCCACCTGCAGCTGCTGCTGCCGCTGGCTACTCCAGGCGGGCCGAATGAAGTCATCCCCCGCCGGAGCAGCGCACTCCGTGCGAGCCGCGGGGGGAGACGCTCCGCTCTGGGTCTCAGGCCACTGCATCTGCCAGCTGCATCCGACACACGCTGCCCCCCTGTGTGAAGGGTGATCGTCTGTGAACGATTTTACACACAGGCGGCATTGCCCGATTGAGCAACAAAAGAGAAGGGACAGATAGACTTTGTCTGCAGGGAGTCCTTGCTCTCTGCGCTCCCCTGTCACCGAGGCTGTTTGGACAGCTCCATCTGACTGTGTGGGTTTCCCACCCTCTCCATCTTCCTTATCAGTACTGTTCATTTCGCTGAATTTGAGGGCTGATTGTCTATTGAGATAAACAGTCAAATACTTCAGAAAAAAATTTAAGTGGGCAATCGGTCTTCTTAAATCCCGCACAGGACGATTCACTTGCTTTTCACACACACACACACACACACTGAGTCAAAACATTTATGAAAGCAGAAAGCTTTGGACCTTTGATTTTCTTCCTGTTGTGATAGAATGAGATAGGATGAGGATCTCCCAACTCAGTGAAGAGGAGCAGAACAGAGAAATTACTCAAGGACACAGAGAAGGGTCATCCCAAGATTTTAGTGCTGTTCCCTTGTGGACAGATGTTCCTCCCAACACCCTGCTCTCTCCTCTTTTTATCCTCCAGTCCCTGCATTTTGGGGAAACTGCCTGGGTGAAAGCCATAATATTTGAAAACCAAGAGTCAGAATTCATATAAAGAGATGACTGTAACTCCCACCGGGTTTCTCAGAATTTCCCTTGGAGAAAAAAATAAACGCCCATGCATACAAGCCTTTCTTGTCCTTGCCTCTTTAAATGTTCACGCTTTTGTTTCCTTCCAGTTAGTGACCAAACCAACCATTGAGGGGCTTGGTAGTGTTAAGGGGGAAAGGCAGCTGAGGATTTCCAATCTTTGTGGCCTGGCCAGGGTTTCTTTCCCATCAAGTCATTTCTAAGCAGTGATTTTCTTTACACCAGCATTCTGCAGGGTGGCGGTTCCTCATTCGACTTATCTTGGCTTCCCTGTGAGTTTCATTCTGTCTTGTCGGTATTACCCTGGGAATCTGCCCAGCATCTTAGACTGAAGTTGTATAAGGTCATAGAAGATACTAAATTAAAACTTCCTACTCCTCTATCAGTTCCAGTGTAGCCAGCAGAGATACAAAACAAACAAAATGAAATTAATAACTCAGAATTTGGTGTGGGGTGTGTGCGCATGAAATCTGGGACAGCTTAGTCCATCCCTATGACTCATTTTCCTTAGATAAAGCCCTCCATCCTATCGCAGAATGCTGAATTCTTAACTTGCATCATAGGCCTATGTGCATAAAATTGCCGAATAAGGTTGAGAAATAACATCTTAATTTCACTATTATCAAGCTTAAATTAGACTTGAATATGTACTTTACACATAAATGTGGGACGAAACCTTAACAGCAGTGAGCGTGCTGGAAGGTTGTCACTAGTAGAAATGGTAGATGATCCCTCAAAGCAGTGTTTAGAGCTAGATCACCATATTAGTACTTTTCAGAGTTTAATAGGTGTAATTTTAGCATGGTGTTGATGTACTTAGTACAGTTTCCCACATGTCACACTCCCTCTATTCTACCATGAAACACACATAAATACAGCATCTTCCTTACCTTAATAACTGACACGCATGCATTAACTAAAGATTAATACAGATTTCTCTAGATTTCCTAGTGCCTTCAGCTCTTTTCTATACTCCTGTCCAAATTACCACATTATCTTTAATTGTTATATCCCTTAAGATTTGTGCAGGCTATGACAGTTTCTCAGTTTCCTTGTTTTTGATGACCTTGACAGTTGAAAGGCAGCAGTCATTTTGTGGAATGCCACAGTATTACAAGGTGGCTGACGTCTTTCTTGTGATAAGCGAGGGTTCTAGGCTATGGAAACGAGGACCACAGAGGTGAAGGGCCCTTTCAGCACAGCATCTAAGATTGCACACCACCTCGGTGACATGACTATTGATGCTGACCTTGGTCAGCTGACAGGCAGCCAGGGCTTTCTGTTGTAAAGCTGTGAAGCCATCACTGCTGGACTGTTGGAAACCAGCCATACGTGACGTCAGCACCTATGGGGAGCTGTGTTCAGCCGTGTGAAGACTGTGTACAGGATGTGAAATAAGTGGAATTCTTCCACATAGTAGCTTTGTATGCACTCCTCATGTAAAATTTAGCTCAATTGGTTAATATAGATAGTGGTTTTATACATTTGGTAATAATCCAATGTTTTCTTTTTTTATTTGTTCAAAATATTCCAGTTTTGGTCATTGAGAGCTCTGTTGGTTTGTAGTTTCTTAGTAACTTTTTACTCTTAATCACCTTAAATGTGTATAATAATTTCTTGAGTTTTCAAGATGTCCCAGGTTCTGAATTGCCTAAAACTGCAAACAGTCAAAGAGACCTTTCTTCAAAGAGGCCCATTTCCTCTGATTTAGGAATAATAACAGAAACTAAAGTATGGACCCCAAGTTTGTTTCTAGGAAATGCAATGTTGAGTGTACTAACTGTGTTTATACAGACACTAATAAATGTTTCTGTATGTGCCATGTGTGCATCTAAATATCTGTAACTCTGTGTATACAGACACCAATAACTGTTTCTGTATGTACCATGTGTGCATCTAAATATCTGCAAGCCAAGTGAGAGCTATAGGGGCCTCAGATTATTCTATTATTCTAGCCCACCTCCCTCACTAATCTGTGAATGTTAACTCCAATAGCAAGAGATGAGACTCTACCACCTACTAATATTCACTCAATTGCTGAATTCCAGTGTCTTATACAGGCATATCAGCCTTACTATTATTAATCCATCTTTCTAATAATCATATTTTAAAGTCGATAACTAAATAAAGTTATGACTATATATGACATTTGTTTGTTTTTAGACAGGGTCTCTCTATGTAGCTTTGACTATCCAGGAACTCTTTATGTAGACCATGCTAATCTTGAACTCTCAGTGATCTGAATGCCTGTGCCTCCCTACTTTTGGGATTGAAGTATTGTACCACCGTGCCTGATTCTACTAAAAGTTACTTTAAGAGTTTTACTGTCTGTACATTTAAGAAGTATTTCTTAAATACTTCTATTACTGCACTTAGAATTAGTAGCTTTCCCTGTAATTCTCTAATGGTGTGTTTTTGGTACTACCTGCATTATCGTTACTCTTTGCATTTCCTTGACTGATTGCATAAACTTCCCACTTGAAAGTTGTAGATGCTTCAGAAACTGGACTGCCGTAACAATTTATAACTGAAAAGATTACTTTGCTAGACATGAAGTTCCACATAAACTCAAAGGGAAGTGGGAGTGGGTGAATGGATAGAGAAAACCTAACTATGAAGCAAGGCTTCATGATTGGCTTGTCACACAGCCTGACTCTCCCCCAACCCCGCATGTGTTTCTATATATGAGTGTAGGTACTTTATGTGGTGTACCTGTTGAAGTTCAGAGAGCAATATCTGCTGTTAGTCTTCACCCTACACCTTTTTCTGAGGCGGGGTCTTGCCATTCTCCATGGGATACTAGGCTAGCTAGCCTGTAATGGAGCCTCAGGGTTCCTCCCATCTCCCCTTCCCATCTTAGGGAGCCTGGGTCAGATCTACTATCAAGCACCTCTTTACTTGACTTCTGGGAATCTGTGCTCTGATACTTACCTTTTCAAGACAAGGGCAAACTATCTCCAGAGCCCTGGGTATTGCTATTTATTTATTTGTTTGTTTCAAGGAATAGAATCAGGGTGTGGATGCTGCCAGGGAGAAGGCAAATGTAGGCATTGAATGGTAGGATTTAATCCTTCACGACAGCAGCATGGTGAGAGGCATAGGGAAATGGATTTTTACAGAAAGGAAAAATGAAAGGGAATGTTTTATTTCAATACACAGTGTTAACGTCTGTGTTCTTAGAAGCAGGCACTCGCTAGAGACCATGTGAACAAACAATAAAGAGCCCCCACTTCAAAAGAACAAGAGACATTTACTTTTGGGCCAAATACAAATGACTGAGAACACATACTTAGGTTACCCAAAACTCCATTCAATCATGGTAATGATCTGATAAAGTTATTCTAGTAACAAAACAAAGAAAGTCAGGTACTTTTTCAATACATTAGTAGAAACATAAAGTAATGGGTATGATAGCTAGCTTTGGTCAGCTTGACATGGTGTTCCTGGGAAGCAGGGATATCCTTGGAAGTATTGTGTCCATCGGAATGGTCTGTGGAACTTTTCTGGATGACTGATTGATGGCGGAGGGCCTCTCTCACTGTAGGTGGGTACCATCCCTGGACAGGTAGGCCCTAGGCTGAATAAGAAAGCAAACTGAGCCAAGTGGTGGTGACACACACACACACACCCTTAACCCTAGTACTCGGGAGGCAGAGACAGGGGGATCTCTGAGTTTGAGGCCAGCCTGGTCTATGGGGCCAGTTCCAGGACAGCCAGGGCTACCAAGAGAAAACCTGTCTCCAAAAACCCAAAGGGGTGGGGGGTGAGGAAGAAAGAGAAGCGTGCTGAGCAAGTCAGTAAGTGGTGTCTTCCGTGGTCTTCGGGTTCCTGCTAGTGGAACTCCTCCTGCAGGTTTGTTCTCAGAGAACTGTTAACCGGCAGGGTAAACAGACGTAGTCCTTTTCTCCCCAGGTTGATTTTGGTCACGGTGTTTGTATTGAAACAGCAAAGCAATTGGGGACCTACTGCTTTAGGCACTGTAGGGAAACCTGTGCTGTGGGCCTCGGAGGCTGTCCGACCTCTTTTGACTGGGGAAGGTAGGCATTGCCCACATGGTCAAAGGATTTGCCTCGAGGTCAGACTTGGGGGAGGGGCGACCCATGGCTATTAAGAGGCTAAAGAAGGCCTGGAGCTCCTGGTACTGGACCTGCTGCATTCATGTCCCTGAAGTGCGGGTCAGCTAATCAGCGGTGCAGGAGTTAGGCAGCAGGCACTGTGGGAGCTCTGCTCACTCCAGCTAGGTGGTTTCATCCGATGAGTGAAGTGGAAGGGTTCTTTTCATTTGTTTTTACTCTCCGAGTTTTCAGTGAACGCCGCGTATTAGAAACTGAATCTAGTGCTCAAGGGCCTCTGCTTCCTTTCTGATGTCCTCGAATTAGAGGTCAAGCGGTCTATTGATATCAGCAAGGGACGGTGCAAGCAGAGAGCTAGACCCCAGCCAGGAGGCAGAACATCTCCTTCCAGAAGCATTCATTTATATGTAAATGTTTTATCAAAAGGGTAACCGAGTATAGCAGACATTAACAATTTAGCAGAGATTAGCGTTTCAGATTTATAATTGAGAGGGACTTCCTTCCAGCATCTGTCACCCCGTTGACAGCCAGGTCTCCTACCCTCCACACTCCATAGGGGTCTTTGAAGAGCTGGGGCTGCACCTACTAGGAAGGACTTGAGTGCTTGGTGCAGAGCAGTCCCAACATTGTTGTCTGTAACTAAGATTGGCAGAAGGGGGCTGGGCTCACAACAGAAGTGCTTCTGTTGAACCACTCCATCTTTGTGAGTGTGGCTAGGCTTGAGCTCTGATTCATTCCACAGATATCTTCTAATTTTATGTTAAGAATCTTGCTTCTTAAAATATGTTAAAAACAATATTATATAAGGTGTATGCAGTATAATTTGAGTATAGTAAAGCTAAGGGACATATACTGTTATAGTTATACTGAAGAAATAATGTAATCTAAGCTACTTTAACATATATAGTATAGTCATATCCAATAATATATAGCAAGGGAGATGAAAATTCTCTATGATACAAGTTATAAGAACACTAACTTATGTGAAGGTTGAATTAGGTACTAGAGCGCCAGCAGATTTGAGCAGATGCAACAGAAATAATTCATTGAGAGGATAGTGATGGAAATGAGTGGAAGGAAGGCTGCACCCTTAGCTCCCGCTCCCACCCCCTGCCTTCTCATTGGTTCCTTTTTCCTGGTGAGGAGTTGCCATGTAACACCTACACAGTACAGTATAAGTGGAAATTGGAATCTGTGTTCCAAAGTGAGATGGATATTTCCTTAAGTGGAGTGCTTAGCTGCCCAAATGTCCAGGAATGAGCTCAATCTGGACTATGGGAGAATTATTTTTTGTGGTTCAATAAACACCAGGATTCCTCAGAAACTTGTGAAATGGTTCCCATCTGCCAAAAAGAATTATTTCCCTCACCTCTACCTGAATTTTATTTTTAATATATTTTATTTTGTATCTGTTCATAATGCATTCAAATTACTCTCCCAAGCCCCTGACCTCCCTCCTCCCCTAACACCTTTCCTCCACACAAGTCCTTTTCTCAGATTCATATTTTTGTTTTGCTTTGTGACCCATTGAATTTGGCCACGGCTGCCTGGGTGAACACGGGTTTGGAACTGTCCATTGGCCTCTGTAGGCTCACCCATTGGTGTGGAGCAGAAGACAATGACTGCTCCCCCAGAATCTATGAGAAGGATGAGGCGCTGTGAGTCCCTCCCCATTCGTGGATCTTTCTAATAGGCTGCGGGAGGTGACCCCACATGCAGTGGCTGTGTCAGGTTCCTAGCTCTCACGGTCTACGTGCTCCTTCATGCTTTCTGCTCTCCCCTCCATTACACTGACTCAGGGTTAGATGAGGAGGGATGGATGCAGGGGCGAGCACCGCACCATCCCTTCTTCTCAGCGCCTAGAGCAGCGTAGTTCTCTGCATGCACTCCCACTCATTCCAAGGAGAGCTCTCCCAGATCAAAGCGGAGAGCAGCACGTGTCTGGATTGGAGGCCCATATGTGTAACTCTTCAGGGACTTTGGCTGTTTCAAAGACATCAAATGCCTCACAAAATTTTACCCAGAACTTTAGTATCTTTCCCCTAACTTCACTGCAAGAAGGACCAGAGCAATGGAGTCATAATTAAATCAGATCTAGGAACAGGAAAACGGTTTTGTTTGTTTGTTTGGAGACAGACTTTTTTTATGTTAATAAGAACATCGATGGCAGAGGGAAACACTGACGTGGCAGGGGAGAGGGAACACTGCACAAAAGAGCTGTGTGTGTGTGTGTGTGTGTGTGTTTGTGTGTGTGTG
>PVIU01022999.1:0-19002 GCA_004026605.1 Ondatra zibethicus | reverse complement strand
ATCATCACCTTAGAAATTTCACCCGATGGATGGAGATAGAGACAGAGACCCACATTCACATCAGAGCAATGGACTGAGCTCCCAAGGTCCAGTCAAAGACCAGAAGGTAGGAGAATAGGAACAAGGAAGTTAGGACCATGAGGGGCTGTTCCACTCAAAGAGACAGTGTGCCTGATCTAATGGGAGTTCACCAAATCCAGCTGGACTGTGACTGAACAAGCATATGATCAAACCGGATTCTTTGAATGTGGCTGCCAATGGGGGCAGACTGAGAAGCCATCAACAATGACACTAGGACCTATCTCTTCTGCATGTATTATCTTTTTGGGAATCTACTCTATTTGGATGCACACCTTCCTAGGCTGGGATGGAGGGGGGAGGGCCTTGGACTTCCCACAGGGCAGGGTACCATGCCCTCTTTTAAGGAAGCAGGGGGAGGGAGGAGGGGGAGGAGGGAGCAGGAGGGGACTGGGAGAAGGGAAGGAAATGTAAAATTTTTTGAATAAAAAAATAAAAGAATATAAAAAAATCAGGTCTTGTATCTTTTCATTATATGAAGCATTCCCTATATATAAAGATTATATTTTATAATGAATATTTTTCTCATTGTTCATATGTTAAAATTGTAGACTTCTTATGATAATATTGTGAATTGCTCTTTGGGTTGAGTCATAGATGCTTTCAAAATGGATTCATGCCTTTTTGACTAAAGCACAGAGAAATGTCTCACTATACTGCCATATGAAGACACAGATTGAAGACAGCTACTTATAATGAAGAAGTTGCCTTTTTGATCATGGAATTTGCTGAAGCCCTGATTTTGAAAGTCTCTGCTTCTATATCTGTGATTAACAGTATTTTTAGTTGAACCCCAAATTTTGTGTCATATTCCTACATGGAGTAGAAACCAAAACAATATCTTACATTATTAGTCTTTTAACTGTTAACATATGACAAAATAAATTGACCAGTTATTAAGGGAAATCGTTTTATTTTAATAAATTCCTTTGACATGTTTATTTGAATTGATCAAGAAAATCACTTGCCTCTGGGATACTCACATTTCAACAGGCTTTTCATTGGGAAGTCAAGAGAAAGGCAAGCATAGAAATAAAATAGAAAAAGCATTAGTCAATGTAAATGTTTTAATTAAAGTGTTTTCAAAGTACTTTCAGAATATTGTCCTTTCTCAAAATAAAATGATTGGCTGAATAACAACACAGACTTAATTATTTTAAGTGAATTGGATTTTTTGAGTGCTTGATGTTTTCTCAGCAGGACCAATGAATCCTCCTTTTTATTTGTGGAAACAGTTGTATTAGGAATTGTGCCTCTCTTTTGCAGTCCATTATAAGCCCAAAGTAAGTCGTCAATGTCCGTTTGTGCATAACATATCAAGGTATGTCCTCAGGAATCAGAGCCAAAACAAGCATGAGAACCGGGAGCCAAACACAATCTTTAAATATTACAGCAAACAATTGGTAGGACCTGCTGTAGTTGTTCTACGGTTAACTAAGGAGTGGAGGAGACACCTCTGCAAATTAGATGTTAAATGAGAGTGTTGGTTAGTTTTTCTCAACACAAACTATAATTACCTGGGAGAGGAAACTTGCACTGAAGAAGTGACTCCATCATACTGACCTGTAGGCACATCTTGGGCAAGGGCATTTCTGTAGTGCATGATGCCCAATCCACTGTGAGCACTGCTCCCCTTGGGCAAGTGGATTCTGGGCTAGACCAAATACATCAATTAGAGGCTCCCAGGATGCCAGCTGGTAGCCAGCATTTCTCCATCTGTCTGCTTTGGTTCCCATATGAGTTCTTGCCATGGCTTTGCTAAGTTATTGACTATGACATGAATATGTAAGCCAAAGAAACAGTCTCTTCCCCAACTTCATTTTGGTCAGAAAGTTTTATTTAAAAGAAAAAAAAAAGAAAAGGAAGACTCAAACTAGTAAGAGGAGCGTTAATGAATCCCTTTGTAGAGAAAAAAATCAGAAAGTTCTGGCAAAGGGAATGTCAAACAATTCTAGATAAGAATTATTTTTCTTTTTCTTTCTTTCTTTCTTTTATTTATTTATTTTTTTACAAAAACTATCTTTTCTCATTTTATATACCAATCTCAATTCCCACTTCATCCCCTCCTCCCATTCCCTCCATTTCCCCTCCATCTCACCCCCCCATCCACTCTTCAGGGTAAGGCTTCCCATGTCCCCACAAAGTCTAGCACATTGCTTTGAGGAAGCACTAAGGCCCTCTCTGTTATATCCAGGCTGAACAAGGTATCCCTACAAAGAGAATGGGTTCCAAAAAGCTAGAACAAGCAGTAGGGATAAATCCTGCTGCCAGTGCCAGTGGCCTGCAGTCTGCCCCAGCCATGCAACTGTCACCCGCATTCAGAGGTCCTAGTTTGCTCCTATGCTGGTGGTTTCTTCCCTGTCTGGCCGGAGTTGGTGAGCTTCCATGATCTTAAGTAATCTCTTTCAGTCTTTTGTCATTTTACATAGACATCCCCATTCCCAGCCTCTCCCCTCCTCCTCCTCTCTCGACTTCCCCTCACTGCACCTCCCCATGTGTTTTTCAGAAAGGGTAAAGCTTCCCATGGGAGTCAACAAAGTCTGACAGTTGTCTTCAAGGCAAAACCAAGGCCCTCCCCGCAAATCTAGGCTGAGCAAGGTATTCCTCCAAAAAGAATGTGCTCCTAGATACCAATTCAAGCACTAGGGATAAACCCTTTTTCCACTACCAGTAGCCCCACAGACTGTCCAAGCCTAACAACCATCCCACACATCAAGTGGGACTAATTTGATCCTATGCAGGTTAACCCACTATTAGTTCAGAGTCAGCGAAATCTTACTATTTCAGGTCAGCTGTTTCTGTGGATATCACCATCATGATCTTGACCCCTTTACTCATATTATCACTCCTCGCTTTCTTGGGCTGGTCTCAGGTATCTCAGCCCAGTGCGCCACTGTAGATCTCTGTATCTTCTTCCATCAGTTGCTGGTTGAAGGTTCTATGGTAACAATTAAGGTAGTCATCAGTCTGATAACAGAGGAAAGTCAGTTGAGGTGTCCTCTCCACTGTTGCTTAGAGTTTTAGTTGGGGTCGTTTTTGAGGATTCCTGGGATTTTCCTAGTGCTATGTTTCTTGATAGCCCTTTAATGACTCTGTCAATCAAAGTATTTCATTCCTTTCACTCCTTCACTGTCCTCCCTTCTTGAGCATCCTATTACCTCATGTTCTCTCTGTGTCTTTTCCAGACATTCTATTTATTATTAGCTATTTCTTCCCCTACTCTACTTCTGTCCTGTGTTCTAATGATCTCCGTGATTAAAGCTCCCTCACCATTATTCCATATTTCCCTCAATAGCCCATGTGTTTTACTATGCTGACTCCCTTAAGTTCTTTCTTTCCTTACTCTACTGATGATCCCTTTCTACTATTCTGAATTCTTCAACAGGTACTTAAAATTAAACACAGACAAATGTAAATACTCAACACTGAGATCCACATATGAGTGAAAACATCCAAAATTTATCTATTCAGGTCTGGATTACTTCACTCAGTGTAAGGTTTTCCACCACCTACTGTATACCAGGAAATTTCAGTTCTCTTAGATAAGTAAGAAATTTCTAATCATAAATAAGCAGTTACGATTAGCTTGCATGATAAGGAAAGTCTGATAGGGAAGTGGTCAATAAGGCACTACTCATCTAATCCCCCTAGAATTCTGGGCTTTTGGGGTGAGAATATAATGTGATTAGATACATTTATGTTAAAATTGAAATTAGACAACAGAAACAATTGTATATACAAAGTATAATAATTTAAGTACTTACTATATTAGACTTTATTATATTTCAATTATTTAATTATTTTGAATACATTAAATACAGCCATTGAAACACATCCAATTTATTTTTATTGTTTATATTAATTTTTCATATGTTGTATTAATTTTCCCTATTGTACTGGGAAGTCTGAGAAAAAATGTTTCCCATATTTTTGCTTTATCTCTTTTATTTTATTATTACTTTTCTGTTGTTTTTGTTGTTGTTCTAAAAAAGTGTCTCTCTTCAGCCTGGCAGGCCTGTAGCTCACTATGAAGATCTGGAATTAGTGGAATTAGCAGTGATCCTCCTGCCCTCCTCTGCCTCTTGACGGTTTGAATTACAGTGGTACACTGATACCAAGATGTGAAGGTTTAATCTTTTGGCTATATTGAGTACTAATACAAGCATACATCAAGTTAACTTCTTTAGAGAAAATTTTATTTTTGTTAACATTTGAAGTCCCATGATGGATTTGCAATTAGTATTTGTGCTTGCATTTTCTCTATTCTTTCATCTGTCTTTAATGTTACTACTGTACAAAAATAGAAAATAATGTTTTCACTAACGACCAGCTCAATAAATTGTTGAATTTATATTATGAGAAATTATGAAGTCACTAAAATGAGCAGGACTTTTTAAACACAGAAATTTGTCTGCAATAATGTACTGAGCTATTAATCTAAGCATTTTATATAAAAGATTTCATAAGAATAAGCATTGTTAATGTGTACAGATGCAAAATGTATATGATATTAACTTATAAAATAGACAGTGGTTAATTAATATATCATATGAATCATATGAATGTATCTACTGTATTTTAAATTATATAATCATTTGCTGATCCTATTTCCTTTTATTTATTAATTTCCATTAAATAAACATTTATTTCTCTACACTGGAAAGTACTAAATCATGGATATATAAAGTAAAAAATAACACTTTTGTCTTCTGGGCATCTCAGTAATTTTTGCACTATGTAAAAATAGGTGATATAAATTAAAATGTCATTTGTCTAGCATAGAGATATTTATGTTATATAGATGAAATAGAAGCATGGAGGAGACATATGAGAGAAAGGAATGGAGGAAATAATCAGAAATAAACATGTAAATAAATGCAAGTGTTAGAAAGAAATATATCTTTGTCATTATAAGATGTCAGTTGGTTTGATACCGCAGAAATTGTTCTGTACAGTCTATTCACTCCATGAGCTCTGCTGTGACCTGTCCAACTTGGGTCCTGGAACTCTGGCAGGAAGGGAATAAAGAAAGGACCAACACACAGCCAAGCTTACAGTAAAAGCTTGGACCAGGTTGGAGTTTTCTACCCTCTGAAAACCATATTCTCCATATATTTAATACATAGGGCACAGTGGGAGGGCTATGGTCTGGGCAGGAGGTTTCTGCAGTAAATAGTCTCAGGCTGGAAATGTCTGTGCAAAGGAAGCAGCAGTTGCTAGTCTTTGCACATACAGATCAATAGTGATAAACACTCATGCTGGAACTCCAGAGGAGTGCTTTTCCATGCATCTTCTGCCTTGCCCATATGTGGCACTGGCTTTGCTAGTGTCCATGAAACCAAGACCTTGAATTCTTTGGAATGTCTGATAAAGGTAACAATACATGTTTCGTAGAACTTCACTCACTCAGGACTTCTTCCTCTCCCCATATCTCTGATTTGTTATTTTTTAGGTGAGATGACTCACACACATTGAGTTCTTGGGCAGCTCACTATAATATCCCATAATGCAAAGGGCAAAAAAAGGAACAAACGAACAGGTGCTGTGCTTCCCCAACGCCCTTAAGAAAGATATGCTTTATTTAACAGGTTAAAGGGAATGAAGCCTCAAACCTCAATGAGAATAACTGTTTGCAATGTTAGTCAGAGATGCATAAGCCTCTTATATCTTGTGCCTAAGTAACCGGGCCACATCTTTGCTATCATTTTGGTTCCCAACACCCAGGTGTCGGGCAGCTGTCAGACACATGTTGGTAATCTACATGAAATTGTAAGTTCTGTCTAAATTGCATTCATGACTATCTCAGATAGTGTAATGGCACCCACTGGGATTTCAAACAATACATCTGCTGACTGGGTTTACCTGAATGGATATGATCACTAGACAAGCCAGAAACAGAGTTGCTGGTTTATTTTCCAATCCCTGGCTTCTTCACACCTATATCAGGATTTTCCACTGGATGCAAAGTGGCTGTTCTACAGTTTAATGGAAGATGCATTAGCACAGGGGATGGGCTGAGCCATTTCCTGGTCATTACATTGATTCATTAGCACCTTGGGATTCATTTTTTTGTCCATTGGTGATGAGTGTCATTCTGTTCTGCAGCAGAAAGTCATCTTCCATCAGTCAGACTTACTTTCCCTTCCTTCCTTCGTTTCTTTCTTCCTTCCTTCCTTCCTTCCTTCCTTCCTTCCTTCCTTCCTTCCTTCCTTCCTCCCTTCCTTCCTTTCAAATAGGCCTTGTTTACAGAATGGTAAGGAGGAGAAAATTCTTCCCATTTTTGTAATTGTTTGAGACATCTATGGGCTCTTTCCACACTAGCCTGCCACTATAGACTATAAGGAATGCCTGAATTGTGGGTGATTTTATACTGAGAACAACAGTTTTTAGGTGTCCTACCTTTATAAGGACAATTGATGCTGAAGAGGGAATGAAGAAATGACAGTCACACAGACACATATAGCAAAATATGAGATCAAGTGGGGGTTTTCTAAGCTCTGCAACCCAGCCCCTTGGAGTATTTATTATATAGGATATAGTGGGAGGGCCAAACTAGTCCAGGAAGAAGGTCTTTGTAGGCAAGCAGTATCTAGGTGTAATCATATGGAAGAAGGAAACTACAGCACTAGGCATTGTAGTCCTTCTAGATATGCTTCTGACTATGTCAACAATACACATTCAGCCAGGGTACACACTCGGGGCTTCCTTAGTTCCCTATAGCCCTCACTGTTGTTCTAATATTTAGTTCATAAAGCGCCTTTGATTTCAATATTATATAAGTCTTGAAGGTGTAGAAAATTTCCTAAAATATTTGCAAAGAATCATACATAAATTTTAACATATATTAAATGAAAATATACTCTAACTCCTAATATCAAATATGAAATAACAATGATTATCCCATATAACTTAATTTGCTAAAGATCAAGAGATAATTTAGTTCATGGTTTACAATTAAAAAATAGAAGATAAAATAAAAATGATCATGACAATCACATATGAAGTCAACTATGTTATAGCTTATGGAAAAAACATAAATCAACTTTCTATGGAAAATCACAGTGATAAAATGAAAGTGCCAAAAAGCAAAAAACACTACATTTTTAAGGCACCAGGAACAGGAATTGAGTTTTTCTCTAACAAAAGCCTATCTAACAGTAGAGTGATGCTCTCTTCAATTTTCATCAGTGACCTTCAGCATTCAAGTAATTGACACTATTAGCTGAAAATGTCATATGTCTAAAGAAGAACAATTGTCCCATCATGTAGTTCACAATAGTAGGAGAACCTAGTGACTGCAGTAGTGTTCACTAGACAAAACAATGGTGTTCTTCAAATGGAGCTGAAGCCTGGAAAAGACGTACCACACAAAGGTTTACAAAGGATAAGTGTCCATGATGAAATCAGTTTCAGAAGGAGTTCTGAACACATATAAAGGGGACATACTAAATTCTAATGACATTTAGTTACGGCTCAAATTTGAACTGAAATAAGAATTGTTATAATTGCTATTCTCACCTTTTATCACCTGTCAACTTTTAGTAATATTTTTCTGGTTATCAATGATTATGATTTTTACCTAATTACTATTTAAATTTGTCTATGTTCTGCCCACGGAAGCTTGTGGTAGAGCAGTGTTTTTTATATCATATTATTTTACTGTAAAACAACCCAAAATCAAGGAAACAAAAGCCTCATTCAGTAAAGGTGCTTTCACACGAGCCTGGGCAAGTGAATTCCAGCTTAAGCACATGCACACAAAGTTGAAAAGAGAGAATTAAGTTGTTCTCTGATCTCCACATGTGTTATGGAATGCATGCCTCCACACACATGCCACAACACATGCACAATGACAATAAATAAAATCAAAACCACAAATACTAGTTATTAATGTCATCAGACTGCCAAACAAACAAGCAGACTGAAGCTGAATATTTGGCATGATGGGTCAGATGTATATTATAATATCAGCTGAATAAAGAGGCAGAAGGATTCATTTTTTAGAACAGTCTGGGCTGTACAATGAGATTTTGTGTCAAAGCAAAGTAGGTAACAATAACAAATAGATAAAAAATAAATAAATAAGTAACTATATTGGTAGATAGATATTTAGACAAATAGATGATTAATTCACACACCAAATGTTCACACACCAGGCCTCCTGATATTTATTCTATTATATATATATAATATATATATGTTATAAAACTTTTTGATAATGTCAAACTTGAGTCAGTAACAACATTTCCATCTCTTCCTCCAAACCCCTCTAATTTTTCCTTCTTGTACTTCCATCTTCCTTTTAAACCAATAACTATCTCTTATTTCTTGTATCAGACTTACTATAGGTGTATTATTTATGAGAAGAAAGAAATCAGAAAATAAAAGTTGACCTATTAAGGTCCAAGTTTTAGAATCCTCTAAGTTCTCCTTGGAAGCTTTCTTTTCCTTTTGGGTCACTCTTGTTTTTCAACTATATCAAAGAAATAATAGTGTTTTTGTTTGCTATCAAGACAAAGATATCACAGAAGACACTTCTAAATTTTCAAGATACAAAATGGTTACATGCTAAAACAGTGTGCACTGAAGGCTGATTTCTCACATAATTACGTGTTTTAATTTATGGTGGCTAAAAATGAACATTATTTGAACCCTATTTCCACATTTTATTCACCAGCTTTTGCTAAAATCAGAGAGTACTTTTTTAGAAGGTCAACTTGAATTACAAAAAAATTCTCTCCCATTCATTTCTATATCCTGAGATACCCCCCACAAACACACACCCTTTTCTGTGCAGTTCTGTAAAACGGGTCAACAGAAGCACTATGTTCACTGGTGTGTTTCCAGTTCGTGTGTATAAATACAAGTGTGTGTGCCATGCTGTGCATGTGGAGGTCAGAAGACAACCTACATTGCATTCCTCAGATTTGACTTTGTCCGAAACAGAATCCCTTTGTTATACAAATGGCATTCTCAGGCCAACTGGTCAACAGGCTTTCTAGGGATTCTGCTATTTCTGCCTCCTATCTCAGCATATGAGTCCTTGGAGTACTGGTGCACATTACCACAGACTGCTTCTTGTGGGTTCTAGATATTTTTTAAACTTTCTTCTTATTCATTCTTTGTGTCATTCATATCATACACCTCTATGCCAATCATCTCCCTTTCCCTTTGTGTCTTCCCTCTGCCCTTGCCCTTGCAGCACCCCTAAAATAAACCGAATTAAAATTAAGAGAAAATTTAGAAGAAAAGAAAAATCATGAAAGTTGTAGTGTGACACAGTGAATAACACAGCTAATCATTTTGTCCAATCATCTGCACTTGTAAGTGTTCATTGCAGTCATTTGTCTGGCTTATGTTGTCTAGTTTCTGCTGCACCATCACTGTTGAGTTCTCACTGGGGCTCCTCTTGTATATCCTGTTATTGTACTTTGTCATGGAGACCATGATGCTTTGGGTTTGCAGGATGTGCCCCTTCACATGATTCCATAGATTTTAGATGGGTGGATATTGGGGTAGGGCAGAGCATAAGCTGGGTTCTGGGTCTGGGTAGTTGTGGGGTTTGTCAGCTGAGCTCTCCTCACCACCAGGGTGAGCTCCCCAGCACTGCCCCAGCACATACACGCTATCCAGCAATGAATAAATGGCAGGGCTGGTCCTCCTGCTTTCAAGCCCTCAGGATCAGCTCGCTCATATCTGCAACATTACAGTCAGCTCTACTGTGTTGGTCAGATGAGGTGCAGTGTTGTAGCTGGTGAAGCGGAGGGTCTGCTCTCTTGCCTGTTGCAGGTGGCAGGGGCCATTGGGGAAGGGCATCTTTCCCTCATCTTCCAAATTACATGACAAATGAGGGGAGTGCTGCCAGCTATCCCACTCTCATGCACTGAGGGCTGGCTAACCTGGACACCGCCAACAGGATCAGCTCTAATATTCTGCCCTGGCGAGAACCTGGGTCTGCTTTCCTGAGTGCTGCTGTTGATAAGTGCAAGAGTCAGAGCCGTCTTCTGCCAGAAGTGGCAAGGGGTGAGGAGGAAGGGGGCCATTTCTCCTTCATTCTTGCTATTGCATGACAGACAAGTAATCAGGTCAGCTCTCCCATGTTCACATTTCTGGGACCCACTCACCTGCACCCTGCCAACAGGGTTGCCTTTACTGTGCTGCACCGGTGAGTCACAGGACCTGTTTTCCAGACTGGGACAGCTTTTCAGCTCCTATGACTTCAGCGCTAGCTCCTTCACCTGCCATAGGCAGTGAGAAGTGCAGGGCACATCTCTCACTAGCCCCTCCCACTATATGGGATGAGGGGTGGGGTCACATATCCCCTGATCATATTCTCAGTACTGGATTCTCTGTGCTGAATCTACTGTGCTGCCCAGACAAGGTGCAGGGTCCTCTTTCCTCAGTGCTGGGAACAGTAAAGAAGAAATTTAGCTCTCTTGGCTGCAACAAGTGACAAGGTCAAGTAGGGAGGGCATCTTTCTCTCATGCTCACCTCCACTCTGTAGATGAGGGGTAGCAGCTATTTAGATTGCATACTATTTCTTTTGTACAGGAACAACTTAAAGGAAAATTGATGTTTAAAAGAATTACAGACTTCGTTGACTCTCCAAGGGATGCCTCACCCTCTCTGAGGAGTGGATGGGGGTGGGGTAGGGAGAAGCTGATGGGGAGAGGGAGAATGGGAGGGAGAAGAAACTAGGATTGGTATGTAAAATAAGGTTGTTTTCAAAGTAAAAATAAAGAATTACTAATAAACTTGTTTATGCTATGTTAAGTCACACAAAGAAGAGTTTAGCTACAGGTAGACTGCCTCCAAAACAGCAAGAAGAGAAGTAGTCCACTGAGTCCTAGCTAGAATTTCTATTGCTAAGAGAAAACACGTGCCCAAAGCACAAGCTGGGGAGAAAAAGTGTATTTTACTCATATTTCTATATTGTAGTACATTGTTGAAGGAAGCCATGACAGGAACTCAAACAAGGCAGCAATCTGGAAGGAGGAGCTGACTGCTTATTGGCCTGTTCCTCATGGCTTCATCAGTTTGCTTTCTCAGGCCACCCAGAACCACCAACCCAGGAGTGGCCCAACCCACAATAGGCTGGGCCCTACCACATTGAAGACTAATTAAGAAAATGTCTCACAGCTTAAAATTTGGAGTCTGAATTGAGGTACTACCTTTTCAAATAACTCTAGCTTGTGTCAAGTTGACATAAAATTATCCAGGACAAACCACTCCTGTCAACTTGACACACAAACATCACTGCTATGCCGCACCTTTCCTGCCTTGTTCATTCTCAAGATCACACATTAACATCAATATTATAAAGTTTAGAAGTTCCCAGGCTTTACGAATTCAAAAACATTAAAACTCAATCACCTTGAAAAATCCAAAGTCTCTTTTAAAACATAAAATCTCTTTAAAATTATCAATCTCTCAGCTGTGAAATCTTTAAAATCTTGTAAAATCAAAAATAAGTTAAATACTTTCTAACTTCAAGAGGCGAGATCCAGAGTATAGTCATAATCTGAATGAACTAAAACCAATTTCCAACAGTATAAATATTGAATATCTGGCATTTGCTCAATCTTCTGTGCTCTCCCAAAGGGCTTGGGTCACTTCTTCAGCTCTCTGCTCTCAGAACACACAGCTTGTGTCTAGTCTCAGATGTGTTCCACTCCAAGGCTGCTGCTGCTCTTTGTACTAGCATCTCTAAAATGCTGGATCTTCTCTGCGATTGGACTACACTCTCATCAATAGCTTCTCCTATGCTCTTTTCTTGGTACCAAGACATATCTACTGGGCACAAGCCTTTCAGTCCTGTGCCTTTAGCTGCCATTGAGGCTAAACCTTCACCAATGATTTCCCGTGTCCTCTCACAGTACTAAGACTCAGCTGCTCTCTATGACCCCTTAATGCCTTCAAAAACCAATACCACCTGAGTGATTCTTACACACCCAAGTTAGATTGCCAGCACAAGGCACAACATTGGTTTGGTTACCTCTGGGACACAGCTTATGTGTGGAGTCTCCTGCTAAACACTTCCCGGAATATTTTAGCTCAATGATTCTAGTGTCTTTTTTATCACTGCTAATTTCTTAAGTCCAACTGGCCAGCATCAATTGTCCCAGTAAAACAAAGGTTTCCTTTCAGTGGTGCTGAACTCTTGTTAATTAAAGCTGATTTTTCAGTATCAGTCAACCCAACACCACAGATTTGTCACATAAAAGGCCTGGTACAGTCTTTGCTTCCCTCAGAACTATCACAAGCCCAGCCTTCATTTTATGTACCTCTTTCAACATTCTTATCTTCCATGCTCCTACAGAACAGCTGACTGAGCTCTCAACACTCAATGGCTTCTCTAGACCAAAATTCTAAAGTTCTTCCACAACCCTCTCCCAAAACAAGCTGGATAGGTCTGTTACTGTAGTACTTCACTTCTGGTACCAACCTGTCCTAGATTTTCTATTGCTATGAGAAAACAACATGTCTAAAGTACAAGAAGGGGAGAAAGGGTATATTTAACTCTTACTTCTGGACTGTAATCTGTTATTAATGAGAGTCCAAACAGGAACTCAAACAGGGATGGAACCCTAGGTTCAGGAGCTGATGTAGAGGCCATGGAGGAGTACTGCTTACTAGCTTGCTTTCCATTACTTGCTCATTTCTCATTGAACTCAGAACCACCATTCCCAGGATGGTACCACACACATAGACTTGGCTTTTCCCCATAGATTACTAATGAAGAAAATGCCTTATAATTGTATCCTATTGAGGCATTTTCTAATTGAGGTTCCCTTCTTTCATATAACTCTAGCTTGTGTCATGTTAACATAAAACTAGCCATCACACACACTAACCAGACTTGTGAGAAAGAAAATTTTCTACTGTAATTGAAGTTTAGGTTTGCTGAGAAAGTTTTTCCTAATATATACTTATCAATATTTACCTCTTATTAGTCTCTATTCCCATAATAAAAGGAAAAAAATCGAGACTTACCACCACCAACTAGGCTTATCTTTAAATCAAACAAAGATCACCCCTCTACAGGTCAGATCAATAAGCAGTGCAAGGCCATGACTACTTCAAATTCCTGGTCTATTATTAAGTAAGTTTCTTATGCAATTACTACAAATGCATAATTCTTCCATATGGGTAAGAAGAACCTGGGTAACAACTTTTTGAGAAGAACTACACTGTTGTGCTTAAGAAACAAAGATTCTAGCAATACCCTTGCTGTATAAATCTCCAATATATACAAGGGACAAGTCTGGCAGTCCTCTCTATGTTTAAATTGTCTGAAGCATAACCTGGGTCCTGCACCTAAAAGAAATTTAAAGAAACACATATGTGCAAATCATGCACCTATGGTATATATACTTTAGCTAAATGTTACATTTGAGGTCAGCTATCATTTGAGTATTAGCCAGAGCTGGACAAACACTATATTATTAAGGAATTTTCCTTTATTAATATCTAAATGTGCAGTTACTTCCCACTGGGAAGGATTATTATTTCTATAATATCACAGCAGAAATTATGTTCCCATGACTCTTACATTATTTCCACGACTTCTTCCACAATGTTCCCCAAGAGCTAAATATAGGGATGTGTTTAGATATGTCAGCTAAGGTCAGTTCTCCGCATTTTGACCAGTTGTGGGTGTCTATGATAATCACTATATGCTAAGAAAAGGAAGCTTACTTGATGAGGGGTTAAAACTTAGCTGTGGGTGTTAGTACAAGCAATTAGAAGACAATAATAAATTATATTTGGTTTAGAAAAACAACCATTGTTAATTCTCCTCTGTGTCTATGACCTCATCAGTGATGGGGAGTTGAGTCTGATTAAACTACCAGACATGAATTTCTTCCTACCCTCTGTCTATGATGGTTGTTGGTTGCCTCCCAAGAGAAAAGTGTAACTATTACACCACATTAGCTGACTTTCTAGGCCAGTCATTGTGGCTCATCGGCTTTACACTTGGGGATGACTATTGATTGCATTTCTCCTTTAACATCTTGCCCAGTACCTACTGATACTATGAGAGCTAGACCTCAGGAAAGAAGCTTCCAGGACTGCTCAAGCTGGATTCCTCCAAGTCTAACCTAAGTGGGTACTGACTTTGCAAATGCATCTTACCTTGAAGTTACGGGAAAAAATGAAGGGTGATAGCAATCAACAGTCTAAATTGTCTTGAGGGTCTTCAGAACCTGCATAATGAATAATTTGAATGTTTCCCAAGGGTCTCATGTAACCCAAGCTTATCTTAAATTTGCTATGTAGTTGAGGCTGACCCAGAATTCCTGATTTGCCTGCCTCTGTCTTCCAAGTATCTTGCATTGTCCATGCCAATGCTTGGTGCTATAGTTATTTGTTTTTTAAAAAGTGCATTCTTTTATACAGGGCAATTTAGACATGTAAGATATGTGTTAGTTGGCATTGCATGTTTGGAATACATTACTACAAGCCCATTTCTATCAGTCAATGCCTAATGATTTCATTCAGTATTAGTTATTCAGGTATAGCTCCCAAAAGTTACAGCAACAGCACTTATTTCTGATGGTAATAAATATCTGTGCTAATTGGGATCTCTGTTATGTGCTGTTTTTCATTTGTGAAGATCACTTTATTGTTATTTAAAATCCCTATAAGCAATCAATACTCTATTAAAGCCTGAAGCTAATAGTTTGCTTAAATCAAAATTTTAAATGCTGTGCTCAACAAAGAAGTCATCATCATTATAACACTGTTGTTTAATATTTATGGGGGGCTAAATTTCTTAACCACATTGGGCATTATTTATCTTGGTTATAATGGTCTTGATAAAATACCTACAAGAAAAAATAAGAAAATTTCCCTTTGGCCTGACTTTCAGTGGTCATTAATTTTAAATTCAAAGTGCTAAATTAGTTAAAACTATTTGGAACCATAGGTCTAGAATAGTTAAGTAATTTCAAGGCTTTCTTAGAAGACAAATTCCAGGTATAACTTCCTTCTTTAGTGTCTATTATTTACAATTTAATAATCAGATTGTTTACCAAGAACATTTTCTTCATTTTCTTCAAACACATTATAAGATCGTGTTTGTTTGTTACCCTGTTTAGAGTAATGTAAAGAAAAAGATCATAACGTTCACAACATTCCATGTTCTCTGGTGTAGTCCCACACTTGTAAAAGCTGAGTATATGTCAGAAATTCTGTAAATTTCTTAATGATAAACAGTATCAAAAATAATTATTCTTACAAAGAGTACTTGTGTGCAAATTGCATGGTAACTACTTTATTGTTTTATATGAGGTTAACAAACCATGACAGCAGCTTGGAATAAGGTTGGAAAGTGCTGTCTTGGTGTATCATATTGCTGTGAAAAAACACCATGACTGAAAGTAACATTGGGAGGAAAAGGTTTATTTCATTTTGCAGCTTGTATCCATGATCCAGGAAAATTGAGGCAAGAACCTGAAAGCAGAAACTGATGCAGAAGCCATGGAGCAGCACTGGCTTACTCATCAATGTTTGTTCTGACTCTTTTTTATGATACGACAGGACCACCTGTAACGCAATCCTAATTAGTCTTATTAATAAAACCCGGAGTCAGATATTTGGGGGTGAAAGCTGAGAGATCAGAGAAGCAGAGCAGCCAATCACTACTTCTTGTCGCTACTAAATCCTCAGACAGAACGGGGTATCCTGTCTCCATAAGCCCTCAGACTGAACACTATCTCTATGCAACCTCATACTGAATGCTTTGAGCTCCTGTCTCCACCCAGTAATATTCCTTTCTGTCTCCATCTTCCTAGTGTGGGATTAAAGGCCTGTGACTCTCAAGTATTGGGATTAAAGTAGTGAGCCATCACTGCCTGTCTCTGTTTCTTTTTGAGACTGGATCAGTCCTGTGTAGCCCAGGGTAGCCTTGAATTCAAAGAGATACGTTTGCCTCTGCCTCCTGAGTGCTGGGATAGGTGTGCGCCACCACTGCCTGGCTTCTATGTCTAACTAGTGGCTTAACTCCTTACTCTGATCTTCAGGTGAGATTTATTTGTTAGATCACAAACAAAATATCACCATAGCAACCTTCCAGATGGACTCACCAGAAGTGAACTGTACTCCCACATCAATCATTAATCACAGTATTGTACCAAAGGCATGTCCAAAGGCCAATATGGTGGGGACAAGTGAAGTTCCCTTCCCCAATTGACTTTAGCTTGTTTCAAGTTGAAGTAAAACTAGCAAGTACAAGGGATATGTGAAATATAGAATAGCATGGAATTTATTTAGCAAGTGTGGGAATTTAAAATACAAATTCTGAAGTATTGGTGAAGGCCAGGGGATATATTCTGAAATATATTTTGACCCTTTCCAATTCAATGAATAAGTATTGATGATTAGGACTACATTCACCAAAACTGATGTATACTAACTTGATGTACACTTATGCCAAAATGCCTCTAGAAATTCAGCACGCATGTGAAATTCTTCTGTACAAAGTCCTCATAAGACCTTATGTATATTCAGTTTACCATTCTGTTAATCCCAGAGTAAGAGCACATCCTCACAGAGGAGACTGTACTTACAGATAAATGAAGGAACAGGAATGAATAAAGGCAAAATCACATGGCTTTCTGTTTTTGATTAATGACCAAGAGTACCTTAATGTTCTTATGGTAAGGGCAATTTACAGAAATTTATTACTAATTGAAGTCCTTGTCTACCCATTTTGGAGATTTCAGTCAAAAACCTGCCATTATTAATACCTTTGATACTTCTGTATAACCAACATAAATGTTTATTGTCCTTAGACTTTGAGATCATAGAGATCTTGCATTGTGGGCATGAAGATAAAAGAATTCCTCACAGAAAACAAAGTTGCCAAACAAGGAAAGAATTTTAAAAAGCCCAATATACTGAATAAATACCACGAATGAGCTTTCAACTACAAGAATGTCCTTGTCTTGGCTTTCTCCACTCTTTCCCAAAGTGCTTAAACACATCCCACAGCTTTGTTTTATTTCAACTGATCTCAGTCTGTCATGCTTATTGCAGTAAGTATTATAGGAAATTTACCTGTTTGTGTTCATTCAAACTTGGCTTTCAAAAAGAGTTTCCCAGAGCATAACCCCAAAATGTATCTGAAGGTTGAGGGAAAATGAGGAAAGTGAAAGAAAATGTATTACTCTGAACAGAACAAAATGTCAACACCTTACTGAGACTAACACTGTTGGCATGCAGTAATTTATTCTTCAGCTTATTAGGTTTCAAAGCAGCTAATTTCCAAGATGAAGCTACATAAGCCAGATATTTAAAGCTGTATCAATATGAACAGAAATGACACTTAAAATGGCCACTCACATAAATTAGAAAATACAAAATAAACAAGGAAAATGAACAACCTGTACAAATTGCAGTCAGTCTGCTACCTCTCATTCAGCGGCTTCTGTCCTTTTGGATTACACAGGTAGAAATCATAGGAAGCAGGGACAAGGTCTTCTAACATTTTCTGTTGGCATCTGTAGCCCTTGAACAGACACAAGCAACACTGAAACATTCGACTTTTAGAGCAGGATAGCTGGCCTTAAATATGGAGACATTTATTACTTAAATGATGTGTTGCAACCGTTATGTATTACTAGAAAATAGGAATTTCCCACCTCTTCATAACAGGTAGTATCACAAACCCCAGGACTGAGCCTAGGATGCCTGAGACCCTTTGTCCTTTAGGCTAGACATTTCCCAGGATTTTTCTAGAACCTGAGTCTGTGGGTTGTTGTTTCTGTTAGCATACAGCATCCAATCTTTGTTAACTTTCCTGAGCTCACCCCATCATATTTTAATTGCAGTTGATTCTCTGAATTCTGTCCTGGCTCTTCTCCTGGAAATTTATCTGCTTCTTGTTGCCATGGCAGCCATCATTATTTTTGTGGTTGCTGATGTTTTTTGCTGCTGCTACCACTTTTATATAGCTCCTGTTCCTTCTGTCATGTGGCGTCTCTGACCCCTGACTCCACATTCAGTGAGCTTCAGGTCCTCAATGTCACTGTCATGGCTGAGAGATCATTCAGATCCTCTTGAATTGACACTGTCATGGCTGAGCGACTCCCAGATCCTCTGGAAATGACACTTTCATGCTCACAATCTCCTAATATTTGCATGGAAGGAGTTTGTGCTGGCTACTTTTTGTCAGCTTGTTTCAAATTATAATATCCTGGGAATGTGGAATATCTTCAGAGGATTTGCCTGGATAACATTAGCCCTGGGCATGTTTCTATAGCATATATTTAATTAACGACAGATGTGAGAGTGACAGCCCACTGTGGGTGTTGTCACCAATGGGGAGGTGTTCCTGGCTTATGTAAGAAATCAAGATGAGCAGGCCATGGAGAGCAAGGCAGTAAGCAGCTATTCATTGTGATCTCTTTCAATTCCAAAGGATCTTTCTTTCTGCCTTGAGTTCCAGCTTGGGCTTCTTTATACATATAAGTGAAGTAAACTTATTTCTCACCCAACTATGCTTTGATCAGTATATTAGCACAAAAACATAAAACTAAACTGTTGTAGGGGATGAGCCGCATTCCCAGTGCCTGGCTAGCTTAACCCCTAAAATAACCACACAGAAATTGTACTAATTAAATTACTGCCTGGCCCATTATATCTAGCCTCTTCTTGGCCAACTCTCACATCTTGATCTAACCCATTTCTATTAATCTGTGTTTACCACGAGGTCGTGGCTTACCGGGAAAGATCCAGCATGTCTGACTCTGGCAACTCCATGGCAGCTCTCTCTGCCTGCCTTCTTCCTCCCAGCATTCAATTCTCTTTTCCCCACCTATCTAAGTTCTGCCCTTTCAAAAGGCCAAGGCAGTTTCTTTATTTAACCAATGAAAGCAACACAAATGCAGAAGGACCCCCTACACCACTAAACTAATACA